>CM074525.1:14966319-15232356 GCA_037379345.1 Perna viridis | reverse complement strand
AAGGTCCAGAAATACGTAAGGTGTCCCTTAAGTCGAATGTGGAGGCCCATGATATTAATTAAAAGGACCTCATTAAATTATGATAATGTTGACTAATCTGCTCCTCTTAAAGCTTTGCTTAATTTTGATCCTGTTGGGACGACATTAGAAGTAAAATTAATGTGGATTTAAAGAATGAAATACATGTATCTGAATGAGTTAGATCTGTAGATAGCTAGTAAACAAACATGTGCGATCAGTCAATGGGTATGTTTTTTCAAGTCATATTATTGAACTGATACTCGCACTGCACGGCCGTATCATAATATATACAGTGTCGGATCCAGTAATTTCGAAAAGGGGGCGGTTCACTGGCACGATGTAGATCCCATTCCAGTGATATCATTTTCCCTATATAAACAAACTTTTCGAGCATAATGAGTGAGCCACTTTGAATCCCAATTATGAGAAAGTGACACCGGTCCCGTGCTGTAAGAAGAGTTGCATTAGCGAGATACACTATGAGAAACAAAAAAAAAAGAACAGAACGTGGTACATACATGTACCATTCAAATTTCGTTTGTTTTGTGTGAAAAAATCTATTTATAGATGTTTGTATATGTACATACCTTCCATTTCCTTTGACACGCTACTGAATTCAGCAATGTTGATGGAACTCATCACAACAGCAAGCAAAACGAACAAAAATCCAGCAATAAAAACAAGATAGACCCGCTTAGATCGGTTAGATCTCGTATTGATTTGTCCACATTCATAGTCATCAACATTGTTTAGCCTTTGAATTTGCGCTCTACTTTTGTCGTACATATATGTTTCACTACTCATCCTTCAAGCTTTGACACTCTCTATTACGCTAGTTGATATACTTACTATTTTAATCAACTGAAGTAGTTTTCTGAAAATGCAACATCGCAACGTGTACAATGTAGGGTATTCTGGAAATTTTGTACCATAAATTTGTTCTATTTATAGATTATTATCTGTAAACACACTTCGTAGTGAATAACTCCTGATCGCTTATATATATATTATATAATCTTTATCTATTTTACCTAACGATAAATATGTGTTTGATTGCAGTCGCAGTTCACTGCAAGAGAGGAATTGACAAGAAATGCTATCTAAGCGAAAAGCGGTAGGAAATTTTGCAACGAATATGACCCGAAGTACGTACAATATTTTAAACAGTGATTTTAAAAGGAAGAATCGTGTCCCTCAGCTTCAGTCCAAATCAAATGAATAGACTTCACAAATAACATGTTGCATTATGCTTTCTACATTTATACAGTTTAACGAATAGAAATATTTTGTTCTTTGTTGTGTGTATCTGTTTTCCCTGTCTGGTCTCTGTCCCTGGGTTACATTCTTTCAATTTCTGCAGGAATCTTGATCCCCTTGAAAACCCTCTCATCCACTCGTTTACCTCTTGGCAGTTTTACATACTCGTTTAATTTCTCTTCGAAGTTATTTTCAATCACCCCCCACACAACTTTCCCTCCTAAAAACTGTAAAATTAACAGCAACAGGACTTATTTGTTGGGGAGCTTTATGAAATTGATATTCGGTACAAAAGAGTAATCAAGGGAACCAAGGTTATAGCGGTACTCAAAAGAATGTAATCCAGGGACAAAGACCAGACGTGGAAAACAGACATACACAACACAGAACATATTGTAACAAAACTCATACATACACAGTAACAAAAGCAAATGAGCAATTCGGATTCTACTTAAAACAAGGAGCAGGGACCAGTTGCACCGGTAGGGTAAGCGTAATATATCAATGATCACCTTTATATTCTAGTTCGAAATTTAAATTTGAAGGATTTTTGTTTTTTGTGAAGTCACTTAATTTCTATAATGACATCTACTTATGTGTATCAGGGCATCGTTTCAAAAAGCTTACGGAAGACTTACGTGCACGTTAGTCACATTGGTTTGTTAACGATTTATAAGTACGCAAGTCTTACCAGTGATCTGTGATTGATTGGTTGTAGTTTTGTACAAGTCCGTCACTCCTGGCCGGATTTTAGATACGCTTGCTCTTTCCCAGAGGCGACCTTTAACATGTCATTCCACTCAGATACGTTGCTTTGTAGCAGTTTGTAATTTTATCCGTTAAGCTTTGCATAACCAGATAACGACGTAAGATTGCATTTTTTGCAAGGAAAAAGTCGATTAAAGATAAAAAACGTGTTTAATTATTCGGGATTTCCTTATCACCATATGATTTCAATATACAACAGTAACAAAAGTAAAATTTCAAACTACTCGTGGTCAAGATTACCATCAATGTAGAGCTAGGGTACAATGGATGTACTATTCAGATTAGAGTTTGTAGGTCTCGTTCTAGTCTCATTTTCCTTTTCTGAATTTCCGATGTAGAACGTCTTGAAATCCGACGACCGCTTTACATTTTAATGTTGACATCCTGGAATATCTCAAAACGCTGCATTGCAATTCAAAATCTTATATTGTGAGTTTTTCTTAACATGTTTATTATTTGTCATTTTTCGTTCGTAATTTTAAACGAAAATGCGTTTTGCTTTTAGTGCTGAATCCGACGCTGTGTTGACGACAAACTTCCATGCATTTGAATGTTAGACGAAAACCTATTCTCATGAAAAAACGGAGTCACGTGACGCGACTTACATGCCATATTGTTTTTAGTTTTTTGCAGAAAATTTTGGTGTTTTGTGAGGTAACAGTATTTTAGTGATATACGACAGCATTATTACGTTCTTCACACTAATGGCGTATTTTAAATGACCTGTAACATATGTACAATGTACAACTGTGATTACAGAAGCAGCTTGTTCCCAATCTTTTTTGAAATTATATCTCGAATTCGACAATAGAAAGGCTATTTCTGATAAAAAAAATGACTTTAGTTTTAAAATCATTAATGGTCCTTTCATGTGCAGCAAAGCAATACACCTTCATCTCCTGGTGTTTTGTTTATTGTTTTTTGTTTTTTTTTTTTGTTTTCTTTTCTTTTTTCAAAATTGTCATTGATAATAGGGATTACCGTGCGCCATATGCCATAGTCGCATTTCCTCTTAAAATGGCGCATTAAGTGACTAATGTGCTGCGTCATGTGCACGCATTCAGTTTCCATCATTGATGGTGGAGTGTGCTACTCGTGGCAGTTAAAAACGCATAAATATGTCTTTTAACAAGGTTTTATTAGCTACATGCGGATTAGTCTGAATTTCCTCTGACCCTGCAGCCCTCCTTCTTTTATTTGGATATTGATATGTCGGGTTGGGGTCAGAACGATGTGCCATACAAAAAGTTGGAGATTCAGCGGTACTGCGGAGTATCGCCCTTCACGCGCTTCTTACGACTTTCATGTTGAAATCGTGTAGGTGGTGCATACCTAGTTCGATTCGGGATTCATTTTTCTTTATGCTGATGTAAGTTGTGGTGGGTAGAAGGCAATCATATACATTTTCTTCTACTGGATTTTAAATAGCTTCATATTTTTAAATAGCAGTTTATAAATACGTTTTGCACATATTTTTAACCTTCAATCGTTTAGAATCTTAATATATTGAAGTTAAACATAATGTTATTTCAATGTGAGATTTTAACTGGCAGTGTAACTTGTGATGAACTGGATGTCTGTTTACCTTTTTCTTGTTTTTTTTCTTGTTTTTTTTTTTTTTTTTTTTTTTTTTTTTTTTTTTTTTTTTTTGATGCTATGGGGAAGACAGGGCTTAGGGAACCCAATTATATTAAGCTTGTGAAATATTCTTTCTTTCACTACCAAACATCTCTGCATGGATTCATATATAGAATATTTAAGCTTTTTTGTTTCATTATGTTCATGTCTGACTTTCTACACAAAATGTAGTACATGCAACTACCTAAAGACAATTCAAATTTCCTCTGATCCTGCAACTCTTCTCTTTTTAATTAGTTATGAATATGTTGAGTTGCGATATCCAAATAAAAAGAGGGTCGCATTTTCAGAGGAAATTCGACCTAAGTTAAATATTAATATTATTTTCAGAAAAAAAACAGCCATATCTCTTTGCATTTTATAAAAACTATCAATAATACATATATGTACTACCTCATATGAATGTATGGTTGATTCTTACAACTAAATACCAGTGTGGTTCTGTTGACTACATGTAAGTCCTAATAAATTACCAAAGATGACGACCTAAATTCCAAATTATACTCTTTGGTCACAATAAAAGGTATCTACATGTATTCACAGGTCTGAGTCCAAATTATCTCAAATATTTATAAGATTAAAAAAAGTGTTCACTCGTATATTGGTTTGGATTTGTTGTGGTCATCTGGAGACACTTGATTTTTGTGCAATTTTGAGTATTAGTTGGTTGATCTTTATCATAAATTTTAAAACTAGGTTGCAAACTACAACAGGAAGGTTGGTATAGATTTTGGAGGTTAGTATTAGGGCCATAAATGGGTCCTAAAACAAGAAATTCATTGAATTAACAATAGTATAGCAATGCCTATGATATTGTTTCACAATATTCTATACCACAATAAACAGACTTGGATTGATTGTTTGGGTTGTGACTTAAGCCAAGTAAGAATAAAGGGCCCTAAACAAGTATTTTTCCCCTTGATTCAAGAAATAAAGGGGGGGAATACTTGTTTATTTATGGTTTGGTTTGAAAACAAAATTTGTAGATGTCACATCAAAATCCTTGCATGCGTTCTTCAATTAGATTTCAAATATCTTTTACAGTTTTTAAATTATAAAGGAAGCCACGCCCTAACAAATCATATTTGTTGAGATAATGAAGTGCACAGTGATCCATGAATGCACTCTAAAGCAGAACTTTATACTTGTATTCAATTTCAAAATGTGCAATATTGTGTCCAAATGATTTGTTGTATCCATAATGAACTGTAAGACTCTATGTTAAGTGCATCAATAACTAATATTGTGTCCACACTTGCAGAGTTTAATTGACTGTGGTTGAATCATGCTGCATTTGGCAAAGCTTTTTATTTTAAGTTGGACACATTCTTGTATTGTAGGATTTCGCATTTGCCTTCAATTTGTTTAATTGCTGAGAAGTTTTCTTCACCTATGTATGTTATGGTGAAAGTTACAACATTCACATTAGTTAATTAAAAGTTTATTTGTAATTTACTTGAGTACCTACATGTTTAAACAAAATGTTGCACTTGTCTCTATTACTATGTGCATGCATCATAAATAAAACATGTTTATACACTAGTAAACTTACTTACGTCTTCCAGTGACAATAATCTTGTAAGATAATTTATGGGGCAGGAATTTGATGTCAGATAAGAAATTTATGTTGCACAAGCACAAATATTTAGTTTTAATTCAGAAGCAACTGAAATCAATATTTCATTTTGAATAAAAATGCCTTGTTTAGTAATGGGAAACATAGAATCCTTATTATTCTATTTTTCAATGGAGGAGGGCAATATTCCTTTCAGGAATTTAGAACATTTTTAAAAGATCACCCGCCCCTTGCTAATAAAATGGTCGATGTTTCAGAGATTGAACAAAGAATAATAAAACATAAGACATGGTCCATTTTACAAATCATTTTTGTTCATCAATACCAAAAACATCATTCTGTACAAAAACCATTGTGATTTTAGGATTTGAGAGCCAACACTAATATTAGTTGTTTCAATTTGCAGATGTACAAATGTACATATACATGTATATATAACTTTTAATAGTTCGATGAAACTGAAACATCAGATGTCTCACTTAGCTCCAATACAACAGATATTTCCTTATGTCTTTGGTTGAAGTTGGAGTTAGATTGAGGATTGTGGAATCTATTGTAGTTTGAATAATTCAAACTTTTCTATGGTCCTCTCACAAATCTTATCACATGTAAAATTAAATATGGTTTTTATTGTGTAATTTAACAAAAATTGATATACAATGTGTGCCAACTCAACAGTAACCCTTTACAAAAAATGCCCCTTTTCAAGTACAACATGTTATTACACATGGGAGGCAGCTACCAGTACACTGTGGGTTTGCTTTTATTAAAATACATACTAATTTGCTAGTATTGTTACATGTTATAATTGTCATTTTATGTACATCTACAAGACATTCATGTAGATTTCTAACTGTACTGCATACATTTCTTTTTGTCACTATATACAACATACCATTCTGATATGCAGTGTGCCTCATCATATGCAACTAAACATATTTTTTTTTCAGAATATGTTTCTAACAGGATGTCTCTCCAATGCTTTTTAATCCCATATATTAGTGATGCCAGGAGAATGGTAGAACAACCTTCTTTGATACCTGAAGCAAAAATCGGTTAATTAAAAAGTTGTCATTTCTAGTGATCATGCTAAATGTACACAATTAAACAAAACTGTTTATGGACTTGAATCATTCATTGATTTCACATATATTTCCAATACATGGATATATTGCATATTTGACAAGACACCCCCTCACTTTTTTTCCCATTTCTAATTCATTTGTTCATATACTGAAAAAAAATTAGATTATTTTTAACTCAATGACAAATACATACCCCATCCATTTTGTGTTATGCCTTCATAAATTTCATATGAAGAAATCTTATGGCTCTTAATTTCTGACCTGTTCCTTGATAAGATATATATATATGTCCAGTGGGGTATAAATAGGCTGGTGTGGTGCGCAAATGGAATGAAAAATATAAAGACCTCAGCCACCATTTTGATTGAGTCGCTTTTTCGAGAAAAAAAAATGCATGTGGCATAATTTGGTTCAATTTTTTTGAATAAAATTGCGAGAACTGAATTACAAATATACACTCTTTCATTTACCACCTCGATTCCAAATCTACCAGTGTCCCACTTCAGACTTAACGACCCCATGTTGTTCCAGTACACAAGCTTATTTAGACACACAAAGAAGGCGGTGTTTGTTGATCTCACGTGTATGACGGAATCTCATTTACATACGACCAAATCTCGCTTGCGTCACGCAAAATTTGAAATCGAAAGTAAATGGCTGCTGACCCTGGGTTAAGGCTTTCAAACTTCTTTTTACCGAGATTTGATGACAAATATCCGATAAAACTTACATCAGCAAAAAGAAAAATGAATCCCGAATCGAACTAGGTTTACATCACCTACACGATTTCCACATGAAAGTCGTAAGAAGCGCGTGAACTTTTTGTATGGCACATCGTTCTGACCCCAAACCGACATATCAGTATCCAAATAAAAAATAGGAGGGTTGCAGGATCAGAGGAAATTCGGACTACATGCCGGTGTTTTGGTCTCAGAATCGTTTGTTTGTTGGGGTTTAACGTCCGAGCAGCAATATTGCAGCTATCTTCAGACAATGAACATGAAATGGATGATAAAATAAACATGAAATAATCAAAAAAAGGATGGGTCACAAGGATAATAGGGTCGACAAATTTTGATTGCCACTAGAAAAAGGGGGGATGGGTAAGGTCGGTCAATTTAGCCTCCTGTGGCGGAGCGCAAAGGTTCCTACTCCTATCGAATACCACAGCAGGGTTCTTTAACGTGCGAGGAACGTGGCATCCTTCCCAACACGGTGCACCACTATGGTTTGCGGTCAGGTTTTCCGTATTATAGCCTGACAACCCCAGCATGTAACACGCCAGGGGTACCCCATTCCACCACCTGGGGCACACATCCCAGTTGCTCTGTGGGCAGAGTGCCTAGCCCCCGGCTAGGTTTCTTATTAATATTCCCATAGACTTCTATAGTCTATATTATATTGCATATTTTTAGGATTTTTACAAAAATATGTAAATTTATTCAATAAAACTTTCACTTATGTAGTATTTTTAAGGACATGTGAACAATTTCTCGCAAAAACAATAGGGTGAATTCACGAATATCGGACAGAAAAGTAGTCTTGAACTATAAATAGCCATTTTCTCTACTTTCACTTTCGTTTTGCACTAATCAAACCAACCCTTTTAGTGGAACATTTTTATGTTATAACGTTAGATTTTCTTAACAAAAAGTTTGTCATCTTATAGTGTTATGTTTGCTCTATTTTATAAGTCATTTTTCATATCTTTTGACAAAACTTTAGTTTTTAGAGAGGCAAAAAGAAAATGCACTATATTGTTATACCCTCCATGCAATGCGATACTGGTACCTTTTAATCGCCACGTTTTCAATGGGATTTGAGGATCGGGGAATGAAACGAGATTACATGTACATACTCTTCATCATTTACGCGTTTGAAAGGAAGAAGAATTAATATTGATTTTTTTAGAACTTATACAACACGATGTGTGTACAGGCGGTTATATTTAAAATTGAAAATGCCACCAAAGAATTTTTTATAAGCTTCACCAAAAACAAAACAAGTCAGGGGATGACCATTAGATTTCTAGAGGTGGGAGGCTGGTAGATTTTGAAAATAAATAATCTGTCTCTGGTCATTTAGATAATAAATAATCTGGCCTCATCATACCAGAAAAAATATTCTGATGTTGGCTAGCAAATTGAAAATAAATATTCTTTCCTCCACAAAACCTTTGAAAAAACAATTTTGGCTCACTACTGTCGCCATAGGTTCATAACTTAGAAAAGTATACATGTTTAAATACTTCACAAGTTTTATAAAACACTCTATATAGTCTACAGTGGCAATATTGAATACATGTACATAAATGACTTTACTGCGGTAATGTGTAGTAGTCCATGGGCTGGGAGAGTCCATCGTGTACCCCCAATCATCAACTTCATGGTGATTTTAGGTACCTTTATACCTCCCATCACCGAATCAATTTGATGCAAAAAAATATCCTCGGATTCTTTTTCGGTATAAGTCTATATATGAACCCCACTGGGTCAAAAAAGTTTGTGACTTAATTGTTTGGGGATAAAAGTCTTCCTGGTACAGCATGTGTGAACAAACTAATCAAGTATAGGTATGACTATGTAGCTAAATGATTCAACTTTACAATGATACTACGGAAGTTGCGATAATACTTAGGATGTGGGGTAAAATGAAAAAATGTATCCCCTACCCCACCGAAAAATCGCTTAAATTGACATATTTTTTGATGCCAAAACCCCTAGAGTATTTTTGCTTCAGTAAAAAACATATCTTAGTTTGTATTTTCTGGTTAGTATTATCACAATTAATACTTCTGTGTTTTGGGGATTTTTGATGAGTTTTGGCGATTTTTATAGTCAGAATTTATCAAAAAATGCAAATAATGGGAATTTAGATTTTTCCATTAAAAGTCACATAAGTTCGACTCTTCAAGTTATTGCTCAACTGAAACGTCTAAAATTTGGCGTCATTCGATAGATAATTTAATTTTCTTCATAAATACACCAGGTAAACTAATTTTTAAGCAAGGATTTAAATACAAATGTTAAAAAATATTACCACTACCCCTAGAAAACTGGTCTTAGTACCAAACAGAATTTTCATTCACAACATACTGACACTGTAGAATTAATATTTTAGGCATTCATAATTAATATAATAAAGAACACACATATCTGATCGATTCAGGGGCTTAGATTTCCTTTTTGGGGTGACAATTTAACTAAAAAGTTGAGAAAATCGGAATTTTCAGAATTTCTTCTATATCACACGTTATTGTCGTATTTTTTAGAATACTGTAGTTTAAACAAGATTTTGTGTGAAACGGTACATTAATATAGTGTCTTAGCTTTCAAATAAGTCCAAGTAATAAATATTTGAACTTTACCAAGTCAAGTTAGGTGACACTTATTATTTTCCTGTTCTAAATTTTCTGACATTACAGGATGATACTAGATAAGGAGAATTGGTCAGTAAAAAGGTTTTTCATTATTTTGTGATTTCAGTGTACATTGTATAGTCGTTGCCCGTTCAATTTTATTTCAGTTGTTAATTTTTCTCTTTCTGTTTGTTTTTGTTTTTGTTTTTGTTTTTGTCCTTTTGTTTTGTTTTTTGTTTTGTTTTGTTTTGTTTTGTTTTTTTTGTTTTTTTTTTTGTTGTTGTTTGTTTTGTTTTGGTTTTAGAAGGGAAACCTGGGGCTCATACAAAACAATGTTCATTAACTAACATGTAATGACAATTCAATCCTAAATAATATAAACACAACTCATAATTTACATTGCAATCCAACCTGGATAATAATAGTCAGACATATCATCGCTAAAATCTCCACGTAATTCACTGCCATTTCTAGCTACATCTTTGTAATAAATTGTTGTTCCATTAGCAAGCCAGGCTGCCCACCATCCGAATGAACCAACTGTCATTATTGTATGATTACATTTAGATAAGGAGCACAGATCGACTTCAGGAGCTGACATATTCATCAGTATGACATCATTTCCTACCACGTGGTCTTCACGCCATTGTAAGTCATCTGGTGTGCGAGTTGTATATACTAAAAATACGACATTTGAGTATTTTTTTCTAAAATAACCCATAGATTTATTAAAGTATTCTGGCGTGGCAGTTTGATAGCCATAATCGACCTTACCCTGCTTAAGAAGGTCCTCCCTCCGTATATGTACACCTATCACAAAAAGGGTTGTAAGTTCAGACCGGCTGCCTGCCCAGTTGCGAACAGCATCGTTCACTGCTTTTTTACATTTCTGTTCAGTGTCGTCACTAAAAACAAACTGTTCCCTAATTTCAAATTCAAAATCTTTGAAGTATTTCCATGACTGGAGAAATGATTCGTGTATTATGTTTATACCTGGCGGTAATTTGGTAGCATCTTTATCATACAAGCAAGGTTCAATTTCAATCCAAGGAAAAGCTACTTCACATACGGACATGTCTTTCAAACGGGTGACCGTCAAATGTGGAAACACATCGCTAATTTCGTCCCCTTCGCCAATTACTAAAGTTTTATTATTGGTATATGCAATACCGTATAATGATGCATACTGAAACATCTGATTTCCAAGTCGTCCTTCCCACGAAGGGCATAAGTAGCTTGTTCGTGGCTGTATGATGATAGTCTGTTTGAATGTTAGGTACACATATGCTCCTGTCATGCAAATAACAAGCACTGTAAACATTCCTGAAATTAAAAAAAATAACAAAAAAAACCTGAACAAAAATACCAAATGCATGTTTTAAAAATACAAAATTATGGTTTATAATCTAACTTAATTGTTTGTATCATGAAGTGGATTTGTTTATGTAATAAAACTCTGGTGTAGGCTCTTGTGTCTTTACAGTGTATACTATGTTTTAGTTTGATATTGATAAATTGTTGTCGTTACGTTAGCGTGGATTATATTACTTGTATTATCGAGGTCCTCAGAGCTTACTTAAAGGTATTTTTACACTTGCTGGATAAATTTTGGTGACCTCTAAAAGTATTTACTATTCAGATGCATTTGTTTCCTTTCACCATATCCGTTCTTTTTTCGCTGCTTATGCATATCTTTTTAATGAATTATTGACTTCCTGTGTTTTATCATTATTCAATCCTCCAGCCCACGTAGCATGAACATCTAAAATTTATTGACCACTCTAGCCACAGTGACTTACTGTAAACGTATTGATTTTTGCGGTAGACAGAAAAGCGCAAAATATAGTACCCGCAAAATTGAGTTTTAACGCTATAGAACGCTTATCATTTTTTGGAAACGCGAACATCGATAACTGCGAATGTGTTTACTTGACAGAATCCGCAAAAATTAGCAACCGCGAAAATGAATAGGTTTACAGTATATTTCCTATGCAAACCACTTGACCCGCAGCATATTGTGCTTTTTAAAGTTAAATAATAAATATAAAGTAGATTACCCGTAATTTTTATTCTCTCTTTCGCAAATTATACATGAATACAAAGAAAAGAATATCTAGTTTCGGTAATTAATGAGATTGGAATCCCCTATGTTACTGGATGTCATATATACGTCGACAATGTCAGGAGACATGCATTTAATAATATGTCTGACAGTCTTTCTGTTTTACTTGAGTATATCCCCTTTTAGTGGATACCGCAAATAATGCGATTAAAAAATAACCTTAAGTTTCCGTAGGAGGTAGACATAGGGTAAGGGAGACAATTCTTAAAAATCATTGGAACGTTTTATTCAGCATTTTACATCAGTCTCATGTAAACATCAAAGTAACTTAAACTTCATGTAATTTTCTTCTGTTTCAAATGAAAACATGATACGCTTTGGTAAAATCGAATATGATACAAACACATCACAGATTTCAAATGGAATTGCTGCTATTATTGATTTATTTCGAATTTTAAAGTTAATACATGTACATTGGATATCGAAAGACAATTCCAAGTATCAAAATCGAAAGACAATTCAGAAACATCAACATTCAAAGACATAGACAAAACGAAAGACAATCAACATTCGCCATGTAGACAACAGAGCCAAAAATAAATATATACGAATCTGTTACAAGGAAACAGATCAGCACAAAAAAACTAAAATACGTACAATATGAATTCCCACAATAAAAGTGATATCAGCTGCTCCGGAAAGGCAAGCATGGCCTACTCCACCAGCGGCATTCATTACAATGTCGAGATTGGTGGATTCTCAATCCCAATCAGGTAAAACGTGAAATCTCACTGAAGAAAATCGTTCGAAACGTGACCTCCCTTAAAATGATCAAACTGTTACTTATATTTTAATCTGTACTCACCGAAAAAGAGGTGAACTTCGGCATTGGTAAGCATTATTTAATCACCAACGTACCGTGCATTTATAAACACACAAATTTATCAAAACTTTGAGTATAGTGTACATACGCAACGGTCATGTCTCGTATATGGGTCTGCTATTCTTATCAGAAGTATTGTAACCATTTAATTCCATGTTAAGAGCGATGAACTATAGCCTTATTTTCATCGTGAACACATTGTAATATCAAGTTCGCGTATATATTGTTGACATGATTCACGTTCGTGCGTTTTATAGCTTTCTCAAACATGTCAAACGTTGTTTTTTATAGGTAGAACGGTACTATTTATTTCATATTTGCGACAATCAGTAAAACTTTTGAAAAATTCACCCGTTTAGAAAAATGACGGAGCTATAAACTGACTTTTTACCAGTCATACCTTCATTTCCACTACTAAAATGTGAGCAAAATCCTAGCATAACCGTCTCAATTCTTTGGTATTTTAAGCAGATGACTTTTTGGGCCAAAGTACCCCCTTTTTTTCTGCCAAAGGCACATAAATTTTAATCTTAATATTTATATAAAAGGGTTTTTCAAAAAAATATGGTGCAATTTTTTAAAAGGTATTGTAATGTTAGAGTCTGGAAAATATTTTGGGTATCAGCACAATTTGTCCAACCATAGTGCCCGGAAGTATTGACTTAAGTATGGTACACGAAAGGCCAACCTAAAATAATGAGAAATGGTACCATTCTACTTACCTGTCATCGAAACTGGTAAAGTGAGGGCAAACAAATAATCAAAGTTACATAACTCTTGTTAACTTTGCTGAATCAATAAGATGATGTGCATTTTTGTCCCTGTGACGGACGGGGGCCTTAATAATGTCCTTCCGGATTGCGATGCAGAGGGAGGGGTAATTAAATTTAACATTTTCTCGGGTTTTGATACTAGTTGTTGGAGGTTCTTGGCCGCCATTTTTACTGATTCAGGCCATCCATATTCTCTAGGGAAGTAAAGGAAAAACTAAAGGCGAAATCCATATGTGAGACACCCAAATTACAAAAGGTTAGTATATAGAATCTTGACGCACTGACGGGATTAAACCATCGGTTTGTCAACCATATAAATCTAATTTATAGGTTTGTATCCCCAAAGGCGGCTTCTTAATGCTTTTTTAGTACTAGCATTCCAGTTTAAAAAAAAATATATCAGTCGCGGTTATCTCCCTTTTACCTAACGTCTATCTTGTCTATGTACATGTATAATCGCATTTATTATAAATGAAGACTTTTGCAGAATGAAAGGTGTTAGTAAACTTTGACTTTTATTTAATTTTTGAACGGACATGTATGTACATGTACATGTAGATTTGTAACAATCAAATCCTGATATACTTCACTATTTCCTCAACATTAACGAACAATCTTTATGTGAAGATTGTGCTGTCAGTAGAAATGAAAAGTTTTGCAGAATGAAAGGTGTTAGTAAACTTGACGTTTTTTATTTAATTTTTTCAACGATTAAAGATTTCTAATTTTTGTTTCGGCTTTTAATAGGACTTCGATCGTTTACATTTTAAAAGCAATTGTTCCAAAATGCTTTTATCACCGTAAGAAACATGTGACCTCGTCGTGAATTCTGGTCAAACAGGAACGTTCAATGGGCAGAAAAGGCAGTCAAACATTGACTTGTTCTCGAAATGAACGGACTTTGTAACAATCAAATCCTGATATACTTCACTATTTTCTTAACATTAAGGAACTATCTTCATGTGAAGATCATGCTGGTGGTACATTTTATAAAAAGTACCAAAAGATTTCACTAGTACACTTTGACTCATTTACTTAAAGCTGATGCTAGTTTCTAATTTGCATTGTTGACAGACTTAAATCTGTATATTTTTTTGCATTTATTTGAATTTAAAAGAACTCCATCTGATATTGCTAACAGTTGGAGGGTTGGAAATAAAATTCAGTTTCCTATGCACTTTTTCAAAACTGATAAAATACACATGAACATTTTTGAGATTTCTTAAAAACTTGGCTCAAATTTCATTAACAATCGATTTTTTCTTTATGTTAAGAAGTGTAATAGTTGGTAAGATTTGGCCAACTTACATTTTGTTTCTGAACTGAAATAAATGTGATATTCCGAGTTCTCAAAAATAATGTATGAAATCATATTTTCTATGCCACTTGATGTACCTATTACTGTAAATGTATTGTTGTATAGCTCAAATATTCTAAATGCTAAACAAAATGTAGAAGTTTAGAAGTTTATTATCAAAAGTAAAAGGTTTACAAATGCTTGACTTCCATGTACTGCATCTCTACACTAATTTTGTAATTCCATTTTTATTTTTCTATTCGTTTGTCTTATTAATTAGTCAATTATGAAAATCATTCCACATGCATCTTATTTATAAGAATATTCTTGCAAATTTACTCTCAAGGACACGGAACTTCGTATAAGTTATCTAGCTTCTTTCCGAATCCTACCATGAGTTTGTACGTAAATGTGTATACAGTATTTGCTTGTGCTTATATACTTGAATAAATATGTTTAATAAACTAAAAACTATTTACACTCCTTGAGACGTTTAAGTTTCCCGCACACACGATACCAGCACGCACGCTAAACCCTCACCAAACGCAAGATAAACGAATCAAAACGTGCATTTAAACGCACGATAGACGAACGCTCAAAGCTTGTCCTTATATACTTGAATAAATATGTTTAAACTAATGTAATTGAATTTTTTTTTTTTGTAATTTTCATATTTTCAAAATAGATTACAGTGTATGTCCATGCATTCCTAAATTATATGTTCATTATTGTATGTTTCATTGTATGGAGAGGATATATGGCTTTAAGCTTGCTATCCAAGACAATTCATCTTATTGAATAAAATTTTAAAAAAAGGAACAATCTAATACGTGTATTAAAAATCTATTTGATTACTACAGGATTGAAAAACAAAATCTTAAAATATCAGATTTGTGTACATCTTAGTAAATGGTAAGGAACCGTCATTTTGTATTTCGCTGATATCAGCTTTCGTGTGGTGTTTAAGCCTACATTGGTTTGTAGATGTGGTTACATGTAATAACAGCAGCGTGACATAGTATGGTTCATTGGAAGTTTCAATTCTGAACTGAACCAAAACACCGATATCTGGTACGCCATGAAAAATAGTTTTTCAAACATATAACTTATTGACGGCAGCACTGATATCCGCCTTGTACCGACGGCTACATGTATATGTACGTGTATAATAAAATTTAGTTTTAAATTTTGTACTTTATATTAGATTGAAGAGGAAGAAAAACGTTATATGTTTTATCAGACTGTTTTTTTTTTCAAATAGTATCCATACATTTTGTTTTAAGATCCGAAAACTAAAAAATCCATACATTTTGTATCAGATATGACCACCACGAACCACGGCACGATTATCTAACAAACGTCGATATTGTTTGACCGATGCGAATATACGCGTACAAATATAAAGAAACTATTATGGCTCGACCACAAATGCATGTAAGCATATTTAGAGCACAAAGGTGAAGTTATATGTCCAAAAGAGACAGAAATGGCACATACATGTACAAAACAATAAATCTGTCACCAAACTTTACGTTGATTGATTGATTGATTGTTGGTGTTTAACGCTCGAGCAGCAATATTTCAGCTGTATTCAGGCGACAAGGATGATAGGGCCAACAAATTTTGATCGCCACAAGACAAAAGGGAGGGATGGATAAGGTCGGGCAATTTAGCCTCCTGGGGCGGATCGCAAAGGTTCCTACTCCTATCGAATACCACAGCAGGTTTCTTTATCGTGCGAGGAACTACAAGGCCAAACTTCACGTCTTCCTTATATTCATATAATTAGTTTTTGTTAAGTAGCACTCCAGCTAAGAATCATGCACAATGTGATTCATTGGTGAAAAACCTACATGTACATATTTTTATTTTTGATATTTTATTTGAATTGCCATTGTAAACAGATATTAAAATTCAGTTTTTTTGTATAACCTGTGTTCTTAGGAGATACAAATTATATAAAATGCACTGAAGATTTCAAAATTAAGGGAGATAACTCTGTAAATGGCACTCAAATACAATAGAATCTATTGGATTTTCAGTGTTGATTATCTCCTAAGAGCAGGCAGATTTGAATGAATAATTACACATTACATAGTATAGACCCATAAAACAACTTAAATACAAAAATAAAAATGTGTAGTCTTTTTTGGGGGTGTATTACATTTTTTAAGACTTTGAATGATTCTTACAAAAACAGCTACTTAATGATAAAGCACAGGTACATGTACTCGTCCACAACAACCCCCTTTTTTCGGTGATTCGATCACTTGGGTTGCAATTGACTGCTTTTTATGTTACATGCATGTTCGAAAAGACGTACTTTCATTATAGTTTCATCTCTCATCTTTATACAGCTACATCCATGTACATTGTACATGTAAAAAAAACGTTTTAAATCTTTAGTCTTGAAATAATTAACCAAGTAAATTTTAACTTTAAAATGACTTTTTCTAAGTGTTTAACATGTCTTAGAATAGTTCCACGGTACAAATCCCCCATCGATGTCAAATATGATAAACCTAGTGTTAGAATTAACATCTATCCATTCTGGAAGGCGATAGACGCTAACAGCGTGTTCAATCACGATATCTCTATAAACCTTGCTTAACCATGCCATTAGTATATAAAAGATTAAATGTGTAAATAGGTCGTATACATGTAAAATATCACGTATACTGAGGTGAGGTGTGTATTGTTTTGTTTTTCAGAACAGCATTGTACCACTTAATGGTCTAATTTAGTGACGTGACTTTCCATTTGTCACCTAGAAATTTGTGGTGTGTAACCACGACAGCTGCTTAAGGAGGTTCTCCCCTAAGGAAATTCTGAGAGTTTTTCCTCCGGAAGTTTAATTAATTAGTTCTGCCCTAGTATAATGACATTTTGACCTTGATTAATGAGTGACAGTTCTTCCATTAACTAAAGAGTAAAAATTATTCACCTAACCATGACTAAAAATTCTTTCCTTAACCAATGAGTGACAATTTTTCCTTAGACCAATGAGTAACAGTCCTTCCCTCGACCAATGAGTAATATTTCTCCCTTGACCAATGACTGTGAGGTATACCCTAAAACAGTTTTAGGTACAGTTGTACCCCATAAATATTGTTGAACAGGGATTGATCTGATTTATTCGCCAAAGTTCAAGCTCATACGATGAAGTAGGTCTATAGTACAAGTATACACAGGCAAAATTATTTCACATAATTTTCACTTGAATTTCACATGATTTTCAACTAAATTGAGCAAATAAACTAAGTGACAGAGTTCACTTGAAATTCGGGTGAATGGAGCCTTAACGTAAAATTCACACGAAATGTTCACATGGAATTCGTGTTTAGTGAATTTTACATGAAAACCATGTTAATTTCATGTGAATTTCACATGAATTTCATGTGAAGCTCGATTAACATGAATTTCACGTGACAAATATTTGCCTGTGTATGGTATGCAGATGAGATCAATTCTAACCTCCCTAGGGAACTGTCTGAAGGGCCGGCTCTAGGACAGTTCTAAAATTGCCATAGATCAGTTCTGGAGCCAACTCTTCTGACAATTCTGCTAATAGAACCGGATCTACGAGAATTATTCTGCTACTAGAGCCAACTCTTCTGACAGATCTAGCAGAGCCGGCCCTACAAGAAGAGTTCTAGTAGTAGAGCCAGCTCTACGACAAAAGTTCCACTAGTAGAGCTGGCTCTGCTAGAACTGTAAGAAGAACTGGCTATAGAACTGTCCCAGAACTGTTTTAAATCTGTCATAGAACTGTTCTTCTGACAGTTCTGGGACAGTTTTGTGAGAGGTTAGAACTGATCTCATCTGCAACCAACAAAACGAATTATTTTACTGAATTTCATAAATAGTTGTTTCTTACAGAAATACAAATGTTTATGTGAAACAAGCTCTCAACTTCAGTAAGTACATACCCGTATCATAAAGTTATCCAAGCACCACCTTATATGAGAGTGCATGTATATGCTACAGTGATTGCAATTTTCTTACCGATTATTCAATATTTCGAAAGATAATTTTTGAATCATTAATTTATTTTGACTTAGGACACATTTAATACAAATACATATACACATAGCTACTTGTATTTTTTTTAATCAGCCTTGAAACCATAAATTCTACAATGAAACCCGCTTTCGATTCGTAACCAGAACGGACGGTTGGACGTAGTACGGATGTTTTTCAATCTGTTTCGTTTATTTGTTTGGTTTTGACACTATTGCTTAGATCTTTGTTATCCATTATCACTTGTTGGGGGTGTTTGGTTACTCTGAAATTATAAAATATGAAAAAAATTACAACCTGTCCGCTTTAAGCTTTAGTTTACGCAGGAAAATGTGCCACACATGAGAATCATATGGTTTGCATCACGTGATTATCATATAAACGAGCACCATATGATAATCATATGTTTCGGTATACATATGATTATCGCATGATTATCATATGATAATCATGTTTTTCATAAACATATGATTGTCATATGTTTTAAACCAAAATTACCACATGAGAATCTTATGATAATCATATGACTATCATATGTTCAATATCATATGATTGTCATATGATTACCATATGATTATCATATGAATCAAGCACCATATGATTATCATATATGGCACATTTGGCTGTGTATAATGTCTACTCATTATATTATTAACATATCCTTTAGATGAAGGTAAAACAAGAGTAAAATGTAAAAAGTACAGTGCAGTGTTTTTGGACTTTTTCTGACTTGAGGGTCATCACGACCCTTTGGTGTGTATTTTGAGGGTCAGATGAGATTTTGAAAGGTCATATTTTTTAAACCTTGAGAACCTGAACCAAGTCAGTAGATTAAAATGTAGTGTAACACATGTTAGTAAAGGCCATATTTTAAAACGATCTGCACATCATAATTGCGCAGCCCTATTACTTACCGTTAAATGTAAGGTAAAAGTCCGAGAGTTGTTCTATATTTAGAAAATCGATACTCAAACAAATCTACTTTCTCTTTGAATTGTCGGAATTCGGACTTTGTTCAGCGATAGCGTTGGGGAGGGGGGGGGGGGTCAGTGTGACCCTCTAGGCAAGTTTTTGGGAGTCAGATCACATTTTTATGCGTAATTACGCAAAGATGTGCGTTAACGGAAACACTGCAGTGTACACATAAGACAAGACTTCTAAGCTTAAACACCACATTTTCAACCAATGAGGTTTAAGAATGCATGCTAAAAATAGTCCTTCATAAATTTTTTTGCTCTTATATTATATCACTGTGCACCAAGTGCGCATCAAATCTGAAACAAAATGAACTTGATTTAGGCAGAGAATCTTAAATTAACTACATTCTTTTTATTCCTACATAAAATTGCTGTCTCTGTATCTTTCTGAATTTAAATTGTTTTATGGCTTCAGTACAATGGCCTCGAGAAAAATATCCGTTCTATCATCAACTCCTTCACTTATATGAGTCAGTGTTGCATAGCAAGGTATCAAACCTCATATAATATTGTCAGAGCTATCAGTGTATACAAACAGCATATGTAAGTCTTCTTCGGGTTAAACTTAAGGTAGAAGCTCCATAACATATTTAACGTATTGAAGTTACACTGTAGCATTGGAGCTTATGGAAAGAACTTCAATGTTTGTAGACTTCAAAGTGGAAAAAAGGTACAAAATATTAATGTATGAAAAGGCATTAAGGAAAAATCCGGAAGTAACATGTACAATATTTGATGAAATTGATCCTTACCCCCCATAAAAATTAAATGGGTGCTTGCTTACTTGTTCTGTTTTCCATAGTTTTTCCCGTCTTCAATAGATTCCGGTAGATGGCAGTTAAGTGTTTCCGGTAGGATAATTGTAAGGAGGGCAGCAAGAAGACAAGCACCACCAAAAATTACCAATGGCACTGCTGTTCCTGTTTTCCCGCCAATAATATCTGCCTATAAATGATATCAGAAACCATTATTTTCGTACCATGCGTAAGACTATACTTAGATTGTTATTGGTACAATGTATAATTTAATTTCAGAAATACCGCTCTTCTTAATTGCATGGATAAGAAATTTTATCTATCATCTAGTGGACAAAATACTGTTATGTGACTTTGACGTCATCAACTTTTTATTTGATACTAGAATCAGATATTATAAGGAATGGCTGATAGATATATATATATTTTTTTCTGTCTATTAGAAATATCAGCCTGTACATGGGGTGTGCCTTTTGATTGAGGTTAACTCTTCATAGACAAAACAAGTATATAAAGGTAATTGAATTTCATTAATTATCCCTTTTCATAACCTAAAAATAGAATCTCTGTCGAATATATTTGGATGTCCAACTTTTAATATGATTTCAAGTGAATTCTTGCTTGTTTAGTTTCCATTTGCAGTTAGGGGACGGCCATTTTAGTCTAAAGTGGGGCGGGGCCTTGTAGATTTTGAAAATAAATATTCTGGCCTCAATCCAGATACTTTCTATTCTAAATAAATAATCTTCCCCCGATATAGTGGAAAATAAATCTTCTGACTCGCAAAATTTCAAAATCAATATTCTGACCCTACAAAATTGTCACCCCACTCCCTCTTCAGAATCAAATGATCGTCTCCCTATCACTGAGAACTAGGATTTCGGAATTTTCGTAGGGGAAGTGGGCCTGGCTGTGTTTTTCTTAAACGGAATTTTTTTTTACAATAAATGAACATGAGCTGTAGACAGTGAAGAAAACAAGATCGGAAACAGGAACTCACAATGCCGGCTATAAATGGCGACATCATTCCACCAACTTGAGCATTAAGGACAATACTTAAAAAAAACAGGCAGTAACTTTAAAGCGGAAACGGCAACTCACAGTGTCGGTGATGGGAAATTGGGTTTTGAAAAGATAAAAACGGAAAGGTTTTTTTACAATAATTGAGCTGTAGACCGTAGAGAATACAAGACCGGAAACGGAAACTCACAGTGTCGGCTATAAATGGCGATATCATTCCACCAACTCGAGCCCAAGCAGAACTCGACCCCATACCGGCATTCCGAATGGCTGTTGGAAATATTTCTGCTGACAGGACGTAAATTGTGGCAAATGCTGCGGTTGAAAACAACTTTCCTATCATAGCCAAAGCCGTGGTTATCGGTTGTAACTCTTTAATATATAATGATACAATGATATGTGTACATTTTTTTTCTTCAATGTAATATGGCCAAAAACAAGACACTAATCCCCTCCAAATACTTCTAATCATGCATGACTTAAAATATACTTAATATAAAAGAGTGTGAAAAAGTGTAATAAAGACAATTCCATTTATTTTTTTTATTTATTTATTTTTTTTAATATACAAATTTTTATCAAGTTGCATTACGATAATTTTGAAAACAGTGTTTTCTTTTCCTCTTATTCAGATATTTGAGCATCTAGGGTTGAATATAATTATGTATTGGCTAAGGTACTGTAAAATATAGTTAGAGGGAATAGAAATCGTCGTCCGTTAAATCATATATCTGTTTTAGGGAGCAATCAAATCGGACGGGATCGCATTTTTTATCCTGCATTTTTTCTTCAAAAATAGTTCTAGTCTTTTTTTTTTCGCCGCAAGCGTTTAAACCTTATCAAACAAATTAAGTGTAAGTAATTGTAAGAATCGGGCAAAATGGGAAAAATCAAAAACATGTATCTCAAAACCTCACCGATCTGACAATATAATTTCACTCAAAGATGCTTTCTCTATTTGAAATGATCATTTACCTGATCTCTTCGTCACTGGCTTTGCTCAGAAATTTTCCAACAGAATGTTCGAAAAATGAGGGTTTTGACAAAGTTATCTGTCCTTTAAATGTTCATTTACAGTGCATTTCAATGAAATTATATCTCAATACAGCAACATGATATGGAAAATCTTGTTTTCCCTTGATTCTGATCGTGTAAATAGTCCAATTACACTATCAAAATGATGGTTTTTTTCATACCATGAATCGCCCACTGCCTGATTCTTACAAAGACTGACACTAAAAACAAATAAATGATAGACCAGGAAGAGCCTCTGCCCTTTACTTTTTTCTTACGTATATAAACTCTCCCGCGTTATTATTTTTAGGAAATAAAGATACTTCTGCTTTTATTTGGTTTTTTGTTTTGTTTTGTTTTGTTTTGTTTTTGTTTTTTTTTTTTTAATATTCGTCTTAGCCTCCAACCAAAACTCTAATAGTTGTTCTTGCTTTCTAGGGTTATGTGTAAACCATAAATATGGTTACTGTAGGTATATTTGTATAAAAAACACAATTAGAGTTTATTATAGTTTTTTAATTCAGCGAGTTGTAAGACAATGAAAAGGGACAGACTTAACCAAGTAAAATGAAATGACATTTGAATTGTACGTATACTATAAATTAAATCGTGCATAATTAGATGTACATGTATACATGTAAAACATTCGATTATAGTACGTTTGTTGAGTTTGCATGCGTTAAACTTTGCTATATGCGTTTTGCGTTCGTCCAGTTATGGTGCGTGCGGGATGTATAATATCTTATAAATATGAAATATCAAATGAGGTTCAATATGCATATGTCAGATTTTGATTTGGGTCGTTCCTGACAAGAAATTCTACCCAAAATATACTTACCGTCTCCGCCATAATTGACAGTAAATATTGTGCTAAGACAGGACAGTCCACCAATAGACATATATATCATGTGACTTTTCTTCCGCCCGATTCGATCGATCATAAACAGTGGTAACAGGTGCCCCGGAAACTCCATCAAAACACTTAACAGGAAGTTGATATAGTAATCCCCGTACAACATTCCGGTGTTCAAAGATAATCCGTAGAATACCATACTAGCAACCAGCCTGCACAATAAAGATGAAAATAATACAAGTACTATCTAAAAAAAAAGATAGCCGACGCAGAAAAATGTTGTTCTCTTAACTTCTAAGTTTCTACATTTCTTTCAAGAAAATAACACATGGCACGCAATTTCAAATTTTCGGTACCGTTTTTTCGAACGCCACTAAGTTAGCAGTATATGGCCAATCGGGAAACAGAATTGTGATCAGGTGACTTGCGTTTCCATAGTTTTTAGTGAGTATCGAAAGTCCATAGTTCATCCGGACAAAGTGCTTGTGTATATTTACTTATTTGTTCGGAGGTTGGTATGTTTTTTTTGCACGTGAACTGCCATATCAAAATCAAAGACACGCAGAGTTCACGTGCATTTTTTTTTTATTTTGCACCTTATTTAATTTTAGACCTGAAAATAAGCAGCTTCGACTTCAAATTTAGAACTTTCAAACCAACACAATTATTAATGTGTGGCAACGTTGGAATTCTTCAAGTATTTATACTAACAAGGCCAACAACTCAACGATAAAGACTTTGCTACAAGTACATACAGCGAATACTAGTTATACGAGTGTAGGAAGCACCGTTATCATAGAAACCGTGAAATGAGAGTAGCAACAAAGTAAAAGTGGTCGTTTTTCTTACTTGATAAAAATGGCTGAATACAAACCAGTTATAGAAAATAACTACTGTCCTTATCCCCAGAGTCCTATTAGAAAACAAAAGCCAGACTTTTCCTGCCTCTTTTGTTTCCGGTGATAAATAATCAACCATTTTTTCGGAGAATTCCTTGTTATTTACAGATGCAGCTTTCTTAAGCAATTGTTTAGCCTCCTCCAGCCTGCCTTTGCCACACAACCATCTCGGTGATTCAGGAAGAAACCTTTAAATACACACTTTAATAAAAGAAAATGATCACGGTAAATCCTTATCCTACGATTCTAAGATAGATTCCCCCTTTTTTAACATATGAACAATTTAGTTCTAGTCTGAGTTTTACAACATGTAATTTCATAAACAAGAAACAACACACTGTGCTCTATACATGTATATGACAGCTACACCTGTAAATTTGGTACGTTTCTAGTTATTTAAAAGCGAAAGCATTCACAATGTTAAGTTTAAATGTACCTCTCCGTCTAAGAATCAGGCAAAATATGTATAAGGTGTGGCACTTGATGGAAAAATACGCAGAGATTTTATTACCTGGACCAAGTATTTATACCTGATAACACCCAAAAACAACCATCAAAGTGTTTGTAAAATTTGCCTTTTTAAGATATTGATAGGTCAAATTTAGTTGAAATGCACAATGCAAAAAAAGGCGGCAAAATTTTCCTGCACCTTTTCCTTATACATGTATAAAATGTCAAAACATATTTACGTAACAGGTGCTTCAGAATAAATTTGAATAGCTTTTCAGTTGTTTTCTAGATGTATTGAATATATTAGAGGCAAAAAAGACCAAATTAAGAATAGTGATGTGCCACCCATTGCCTGATTCTTACACAGAATGGTACAAAACAATGTACCTATAAACTTATGCGACGAGTTATTTCCAGTTGCTCAATAAAGGTGACTACGCATCATACAGTTGGTCTGTTCTACTAAGGTGCCTACAGATAACCCTACGATTCCCCTGCTATATCAAGGTGCCTGTACAGTCGTAAGCCACCCATTTACATGTATCATTCAGTGCTATAATTTCACTCGGAATGAACGGGAGTAAGTTATCTCATAATCATTTAGCTTCGCGTGAAGCATGTAAGATCTCAATTAAAAACATGTGCCAGGAGAAACTTTCGTGTATACTTGGAACTTTCAGTTATTTTCGTAAGCTCCGAACATCGTCATATGGTCGGAACTCACTCTTATTTAACTGAAGGCCTGTCAATGTGTGGAGCTTGTTTTTCCATTATTTGTGTATTTGTGCATTTTTGTGTTATGAATATGATTTTTTTGCTACTTATTTTTGTTACAGTTGGACGGATGTGAGTGCTTCGATTCGTACACACGTTTGAGTATCTTTACCTTAGTAAAAATGTAATTCATGTGAACCCGACTTAACGGCACCAACTTCTAAAGATTTCGTGGTTACGTCGCATATGCCTTCCGAAATATCAGGGATTTATATTTAAGATATATACATGTACAAAAATGTTTTACAAAGTAATACTAGTAGTTCCTCATCCAATTTTCTTACCACCAAATAATTAGATAGAACCCAACAGGTACGGCCTGAATAATAATAATCCAGTTCCACGTTCGTAGGTAATATGATTCCAGTATATACAACATACTTCCAATTGGTCCTAACAGGGCTATCACTAAACCTACAAATGTCCTCCTGGATGGGCCAACCCACTCCATACCTAAAACGGAATACCTGTTGATAGCGAATGCATACATGGACATCAACGAACTAACAAATGTGCGTAAACATTTTTGCGTACTGCCATGTAAAAGCAGAGCCTGAGTTGAATAAGTATCTGTTTGGTATTGCTAATACAATGAACAAAAGGACCGGGTCCGGATTCATAAAAAATATCAAATTGTTTTTTTTTTACTATTACCGTTCTACATTTGTATACCTGTACAATGTACTCTTACCATGCTTACACTAACAGTTCAAGCTCAGTATTTTGTACCTAATCGACTTTAAAGGCGCAATTTTGCTGTTTTTATTTATTTTTTATTTTATTTTATTTATTTATTTATTTTTTTTTTTTTTGGTTTGGTAAAAAAATGTTGTTTCTTCATAAGAATAAATAACAAAAAGTTGGCGAATATTATCCCCGTGCAGGAGATCACACATACATGATCAATAACCCTTACCTATAACCTGGCAGCCCGGGTATTAATTTCGTTCCACAAGTTTCTCTCAAATATTACCCCGGGTCACCAGTTACGTCTTCTGTCTTTTGATTGGCTGAGAGGATATGACGTTATTTTATTTATTTTATACGTTCTAATTTTCAAATTTAAAAAGCAACGTTTAAATATTTCTTTCAAATTACTTCGATTACTTTTCGATACAATTGCACAATAAATAAGTATTTTAGATAAATTCATCTTGGTTTTTACTTTATTTCATAAGCGGCAATTTACTCATATATTGTGCATATCCATCACTGGTGACGGGAGTCTATATTTTCAGCGATCCTAGGATCGCTTATGATATTGATCAGGGAACCAGATTACCCTTACCTATAACATAAACTGTCATAAACATTCCAACGACGCAGACACCGGTACAGAATCTCAGAACGACAAACATGGTATAGTTCACAGACCAAGCTAAAGACAGAGCTGATGTAAACATACATATAACGCCTAGTAACAAAGCCCTTTTACGACCAAATCTGAAACAGACAGCTATATAACATCATACATCGTAATTATCAACTGAAATTATATACTTATAAAATGGTTTTTTACAACTGATAGATCTCGAACTAATTACTTTCGTACATGCATATATCCTAGCCCGCGCTACGACAGAAATCTAACGTGTGCCGATTAGGGCGGAGCGGTATTAAAACGAATAGTATCTTCTACTTTTAACACAACGGAGATGTTTTCTTTGAGATTCATTAATTTTCTCGATTTTTATAGAAAAAGAAATTACTTTTTAGATTCGGAGGGGGTGAAAGAGTAATCAAGGGAACCAAGGACATACCGCTAATCAAAAGAATGTAACCAAGGGACAAGGACCAGACATGGAAAACAGACATACATAACAAAGAACATAGAGTAACTAAAATCATATATACAAAGTAACAAAAGCAACTGAGCAACTCGAACAAGGTGCACCGGTTGCGTAAGGTGACAATTTTTCTCTTAAATATCTTGACTTAACGAACTGAAATAAAACAAAAAGATATTTCTGATATCACTTTCGAATAAATACATTTAATACATGTAGACAATGTATTTCATTTATTCTCTGTGCCAACTCCGACCCCCCCCCCCCCAAAAAAAAAAAAAATCAACACATATTCTTCAAGTATTTTTTGCGTGTCGCGATACATGTATAAACTTCAACCTGATCTACATAACAGTGAATACTTACGTATCAGAAATAACACCGAACATAAAAGAACCAGTCAAAACACCACCAAAAAATATTGTTTTAGACAGCGAAACTTTGTATTTGTTATCACAAACAAGATTCTCCTGTAAAAAAAACGCACAAGAAAAATAGGGTCAAAGGTCAAGGTACAAAAATAATGTATAAAAGCATCGGACTATGTCAACTCCGTGTAATTACAAAGCTTATTTATCTCACTGAAGTATAAATCTATTGAAACCATCATACACTCGAAAAAATTATGCAGTTCGTATACATCAGGAATATATTTGGCTATTGCTAAAACATGAATATTGATTCATTCGCAGCCGCATTTCATTCTGTACTTTATCTTAATGTTTTTTTTTTTAAGTAAAACTTGTAATTTATTTTACTTTCATCACGAAAGTATAGTCGAAGAACTTTCTACTGTAGACCCATGAGGTACATTTTGTGATACTGGCGTTGATTGGATGACTGTTGTTATCAAACATTGTCTTTGATTGGTCAATCTGGTACACGTGACATTTGTCGTAATTATTTGTATTGTGCTCAGAGAAGGGGATATATTCAGCTATCAACAGTTGATGAGTAGTACTTTGGACTTCGTAAGTGTCATTTTTATACCCAGGTATACGACACCTGAAAAGATAAACACATTAATCAACTTACGTCATGTACATGTATCTTCAACAAAAATAGTTACAATCACGGCGTTTTTCTGTAACATTTGATGACAATGAAGTCGCAGATCTGTTCAAGTTATTATATGATGATACGTTTTTGTGGCCTGTTGTTATGAAAATGTTTTGTTTTGTAAGAAAGATACTCTGGAGAATGATTCTCAATCCGTAGAGGATGATTTTGAGCGCAAATCGTAGAAATCACAAAGAATCCGTAAATGTACGCACGGTCATGTATTCATTGGTCGTTAACATATATATGTATATATAGATCAATGTTCTATGATTTTTTTGTTCAAATTCCAACTTTACAGCAGTGTAGGTTACGTAGGAGATATAAGTATTCGAATCATACAAGTCATTGCACCTGTGCAATTGGGTACTTAAAATGGCCTTAACGTATACTATTAATGCCGTCTTTTACCATTACAAGGTAAAGAATCTTATAAACCTTTAGTAATTTGTTTTATTACCTAATTATATCGTCTGAATATAGCTGAAATATTGCTGCTCGGAAATTAATCCCCAACAAACA
Source organism: Perna viridis (assembly GCA_037379345.1). Lineage (NCBI taxonomy): Eukaryota > Metazoa > Mollusca > Bivalvia > Mytilida > Mytilidae > Perna > Perna viridis. Next base: position 15,203,508 of record CM074525.1, on the reverse strand, counting down.
AACAAATTACCTAATTATAAGGTTTTATCTTGTTTATTGAATATACACATACTTTTCTCTATTTTCAAAATTTATTCAGGACAGGGCGATCTATTGCACTGTCGATGTACTATTGCACGGCGCAATAATCTCCATGAGGAGTCTATTGCACTGACCCCATAATGACCTTTATCTAAGCCTTTTGACTGGTTGAACGTTTTTAAGCGCTTCATTGAATTGGAATTTACAAAAAAAAACTCGTGTGTGAAAACGTAGATGTGACTCTCGTCTGCCAATTAACCCATTTAATAACTGTATACTATCCGAGCCGAAATAGCAGTATGGATGGTTCAGACACTGCAATTGAACCACATGAACGAAAGATGTTAAAAAGTAATCAAGGGAACGAAGATTCTACCGGAAATCAAAAGAATGTAATCCAAGTACAAAGACCAGACAGGTAAAACAGAACACTCAACAAAGAACATAAAATGACCCCCCCCACCAAAAAAAATCAAAAAAAAAAAAAAAAATGGGAACATGGACAAGTGTACCGGTAGGGTAAGCGTCCTATGCTTTTCTAGAAGCACCCGCCGAGCTGTTCATAAAAATTAAATCTGGGGTAGACGAAAGCGGGAAGAGGAAAACTACTGTATGGTACGTTGAACAAATCGGTTCTCATGGTGCAGATGGATACAGAACTGCTTACCTGTGTTCAGGTGTTGCATGTATGAAAACAGACAGTCGCATGAATGCTGCAGACATGAAATATGCCAACATTAGTAAGAGGAAATTACGTTTCTGGAATAACCCAAACTCTCCAATGGAAACCAAAACATCATCAAACCTCATTTCGAAATAAAATACACTGACAAAAGTACACATGCACGCAAGTACTTGTATGCGATACTATCTGAAAACTGCTCCTTAAAACACCTTTATGACACGGATGCACATCATTTACAAGAAGTCATTTCAAGTCATTCAAAACAAAGATACTGAAGAATGTTTACACTTATCAGTCGTATGAAATAGTATCATTGCTTTGACATATTAGTTACATGGACTATATGTTTCTTGTAATTAGCGTATACTTTTTTCATCTTACAGTATTATGATAAATTCTTACTCATGCAAAACATGGCGATGTGGCTGCTCCAATGCGAAGCGCATGAACAATTTTAGTGATCTTGGGAAATTATTCAAACTCTTCCATTCTGGAAACCCTCTTGTCTAATATGAAAATAGGAGATGTGGTATGATTGCCGATGAGACAGTCATCCACTAAAAACCAATCAGCGAATAATTATTAATAAAATTCTACAGGTCACCACTCGGTCTTCAATGATGGCCAAAAACTATAACATGTAGCAAACTGTAAAAGGCCCCAAAATGAATTAAGTGATATGTTATTTTACCATGGCTACAGATTTTCATGACAAAATAGAAAATAATATCTATATTTTTCTTTATTGATCTCCATAATGGAAGGTTTTGAAAAAATATATACTTTTTGCAGAAAAAAAAATGTTTGATACGCTTGTTTAAAATGTCTCAATTTAGCTTTATTTCGTCAAATTGCCATAAAGTTACCTACCTATATAGTAGAATGTAATCATACAAACAAAGACACCTAACATTGCGATGTGCAAAAGTTGTTTTCATTCATTTCAATAGCATGAATGAACATCAAGTTCATATTTAATAAAAATATTAAACCCTATGTTGAAGAAAAGTTATATAAAATTCCGTAAAAATCACTTAAGCTTACACACATGTATTCTCGGTAGCACGTGCCACCTGCGCCATCATGTATGAAACCAAACAATAACAATTGTCATTGAACAGTGTGACCTTACCATTCAAACAACTATTGCCATAACTAACATCGGTCCACTTAATTCGCCCTATCCTTTATCATAAAAAAATGCAAAGCAAAGTTTACTAGCGACTATTCCAATTGTCATAGCTAGCGTAAGGTGTATATCAAAATATGGACAAATATGGCGGGTCTAAGGTTACCTTAATAGGCCACGAAAATTGGTGTCAAAAATACTGTTATTGTCCTATTAGAATCGAAATAAATCACGGAAACTCCATTTTATAATTGTTTTACTACTGGCTGACCATTTAGCGAGGGGCAAAATATCGGCATAAATGGTCATCCCATTGTAAAACAATGATAAAATGGAGTTTCTGTGATTTATTTCATAAAAAGTTTTTTCTTGGAGGCCCTCATTCAGTGAAATTTACATTGCAAATGGCGGCATTCAACAAACAACGTGACATTGTTGTCAGTTTCAATATTCAAAGAATTAACTGACAACTAATAACTGTATTCTTTCAAAAATTGTTGTTTCGAATATACAATATTAATGCTGGAAAAGAATAGAATAAAGCAGAAAATACCGTTTTAAGCCACTAAACGGCTTTATCTTTTGTCGAAGCGGTGGTAGACATGTTGTTTACGATATGTACATGGGATTAACATTGTTATAACAACTGTAATATCTGAGGTCAAAAAAGGTGAACTTTTCATGGAAAATCTGTCTGCTCTTAGAATATAATTCACATTGAAAATCCAATGGTTTCTACTGTATTTTGGTGTCATTTACAGAGTTATCTGCCTTTATGTTAAATTCTACAGTCCATTATATATAATTTATACATTGTATCTCCTATGAACAGGGGTTATATGACGGTTATATGTTTTGTATAACGTTATGTACAAAATATCAAAAATAAAAATACGTAGGCTTTCCAACCATGAATCACATTTTGCATGATTCTTCGCAGGAGTGCTACTCAAGAATAATGAAACTTAGGGTGTTTCCAGACAATTTACCTTAAACTACGAAACTCCAAGTATTACTTTTTTGTATTGTTTTATAACTGTACATGTACGTGTTCTTGTACATTTTCAAATATTATGGTTATACATTTTATACATAATATTTATATTGTATTACGTATTACATGTAATTCTAACACATACATGTATTTATCTTTACTTGTAACTTTCATGTGTTCATTGTAGTAAATAATTTGTAGTAAATGTTGAAAACTGAAACCCGTGGTGGTCCCTGGTTGGAAAATGATTAAAGGATAAATAATTAGCACTCCAGCTAAGAATCATGCAAAATGTGATTCATGGGTAAAAAGCCTACATATTTTTATTTTTGATATTTTGTTTGAAATGACATAGTAAACAGAAATTAACATGTGCTCTTAGGAGATAAAAATTATATAGCATGCACTGTAGATTTCAAAATTAAGGGAGATAACTCTGTAAATGACGCTCAAATACAATAGAATCTATTGGATTTTAAATATTGATTATCTCCTAAGAGCAGGCAGATTTGAATGAATAATTACACATTTCATAATATAGACCCATAAGACAACTTAATTACAAAAATATGTAGCCTTTTTTAGGGTGCATCACATATTCCAGATTTTGCATGATTCTTACAAAGACAGATAATTAATTGGTAAGAGAGTGAATATAGCAGTTAAATTATGATCAATAGTCACGATATCAACGCAAGTTTAAATTTTTTGATCGACCGATTAAAATGCGATCAATAGTCGCGAAATCAACACAAGTTTAAATTTTTTGATCGACCGATTGAAGTATTCTTCATGTAATATTTCCAGGATTTAATTTTCAGAGGGAACTATCGATTTTTTTTTACCCAGGGAACATTGATTTTCGATAGGTCACTGCTACATGTACATGTATCTATATGATAACGATATTATATTTTATTCTATAACGTTGCGTAAATGCATTTTATTTTTTGTTCAAAAGTAGCTCCTTTTTTTTGCAAATTTGAAAAGCTGACTGCAGTATTCTGGGTACAATTAGTTTTCCATGTAGTGATAGAAGGTTATATGTCGTTATTTAAATGAGTGGGCCCCACACTGTCACCCCTTACAAATTTCGTACCTGTGATCTGGAATTCCGTTAATAAATACGGATAGTCCCATAAATGGTCCTGTCATTATCCAGCCGATCATTAGCAAAACATAATTTTTCTTCTGATATATTCCAAACTCTCCGATCTGAGTAAGAATTTCGTCAAATTTCATGGTTTCACTAGAAAGAATCGAGGGGTAGCGGGTTTCAGCTATAATAATCTGGTATTGGTTCAACTTTCTGATACAAATGAAACTAAGTTGAGTGTTTATACAAATATATCACTGCTAATTACTCAAAGACTCTTCGGTCATTGCAGCAAACATCCACTAATTTAATGCTTTGTTTATAGTCCTATCTCAACTTTTAAATACATGTTATTGTAAAATTTGAGAGGTCACTAGGGTCGAATGCTCATGTTTACATGTATACACTTGTTGTAGTGATTCTAGACCAAAGCCTCAAGATAATGTTTGTATTAGCTTATACTTGCATAGATGCTTAGATATTAAAATATTCGTTCGTTACTACGCTGTCAAGTTCAGGGACTATTTACTGTAATGTACTTGTACAATTACTTTGCCTTTAGTTTAACCCTTCTGGATCAGGACTATAGATAGTACAAGGCGAGAAATATTTGGCACTGGTGTTGTTATTTACCTTTCTCCTGAAAAAAAAAACAAGAACATGTACATATAAGATCAGTTCTAACCACTCAGGAGAAATTTCAGAAAAGCCGGCTCCAGGACAGTTCTAACAGTGTCATAAAACAGTTCTAGAGCCAGCTCTTCTGACAGTTCTGCTAATAGAGCCAGCTCCTTCTGACAGTTCTGCTACTAGAGCCAGCTCCTCTGACAGTTCTGCTACTAGAGCCAGCTCTTCTGACAGTTCTAGCAGTGCCGACTCTACGAGAACAGTTCTACTACTAGAGCCGGCTCTTCTGACAGTTCTAGCAGTGCCGACTCTACGAGAACAGTTCTACTACTAGAGCCAGGTCTTCTGACAGTTCTAGCAGTGCCGACTCTACGAGAACAGTTCTACTACTAGAGCCGGCTCTTCTGACAGTTCTAGCAGTGCCGACTCTACGAGAACAGTTCTACTACTAGAGCCGGCTCTTCTGACAGTTCTAGCAGTGCCGACTCTACGAGAACAGTTCTACTAGTATAGCCGGCTCTACTTCTAGAACTGTTAGAAGAGCTGAATCTAGAACGGTTCTTAATCTGTCATAAAACTGTTCTTCTGACATTTCTAGGACAGTTTTGAGAGAGGTAAGAACTGATATCATCTGTATTTATAACATTGTCATCATGAGGATGACCAGGCTGTTTTGTATGATTTCTACTGAAATGCATGTGTATCATTATTTAACCAATGTCGTAAAAGCATAATATATTAAACTAACTTTATTTCTTAGCCCTAATAAGCGAAGTATGAATTCTGTTCAATTTCGTAATTGTGTTTATCATTCGTAATATGAGAAAGGTGAAACCTTAAACGCTCCCGAAGAAACATATGAATTCAAACAACTAAGTTCTTTCATAATTTTCGTCAGCCCTGTCATGGATTATCAACTTTCAATTTTTTTAAATGTGTCTTGATATATGGTTTATATTGTCTTTATTCATTGTCCCATTGTCATGGTCTGAAATATGTAAGGGCCGAAATGTGCAGCTTTGGTAAGGAACTGTGGGTTTTCATGGTCCGAAATGACCTTGAGTCGAATTGTCCGGTATTGATTTCGTCATTTTCGTAAACATACTGGTGCCATGTTTTGACCATCCCTATTTTAGAAAAAAAAGGTCAGATTCGATTTGTATTTAATCATCGAAGCTAGTTTATGTTTCATATATTGGCGTAGTTCTGGATCGCATTAATCAATTATGCGAAAATGAAGCTGGCATTATACCGCTTTTAAGCTCCTGATTTTACATGGCTTGCGCAAACCGGATATCGACGCTTTTTCAGCCCATAAATATGCATGACCCAGTTGACAACTTAGCAATTTACCCAGTAGAATATGATGAAGGTTAAACATTCTAACGCTCCCAAAGAAACATCAATCAAAAACAACTTGACAAATTTTTGTCAGGTCTGATTTGACATATTATACTTTTAACCTTCAAGTATGGTAAATTTTGTAAGGATATATATTTGCCCCAAAGCATTATACTAATTGTCATGGTCTGATATGTCTATTGGCCGAAATGTCAGGCATTCATAAGAAATTTTATGGTTGTCATGGTCCGAAATGTCTTAAGGTCGAATAGTCCGACACTCGATAACAATATGGTTCTTATAATTTGCGAAACGTCTTAAAAAATTCTTTGATTGTATTTACTTTCACTTCATTCAGTTTTATTTTGTATAGTTTAATCATGTTTTAATTACAATTTGATTCATTTTATCGAATTGATTCGTTTCGATTTATTCTTTTATTTTCGTTTCGATTCATTCTTTTATTTTTGTTTCTTTTCGTATTGGTTTGTTTTTGTTTCGCAATTTTTATGGTCCGAGAATTAAGGGTAATATTGATTACGTAATTTCCGTAAACAAATGGGCGCCATACTGCAGGTTATGAGACCAACCCTATCTTGACAAAAGCTATGATTCGATTTGTATTTAATTATCGAAACTAGCAAATATTTTCCGAGACTGGTTCGGCTCTCAATCGCACATGTACAAGTATACGCAAATGAAGCTGCCATTATACTGTTTTTTTTTCAGATGTAAGTACAAACCGGGTATTGATGCTTTTTCTTGCCATAAGTATACAGAACCAAGTTGATTTTATTTGTTTGTCTGTTTGTTGGGGTTTAACGTCCGAGCAGCAATATTTCAGCTATATTCAGACGATGAACATGAAATGGGTGATAAAATGAACATGAAATGATGATGAAATGAAAAAAGGGATGGGACACAAGGATAATGGGGTCGACAAATTTTGCTTGCCACTGGAAATAGAGAGAGGTGGGTAGGGTTGGGCAATTTAGCCTCCTCTGGCGGAGCCCTATGGTTCCTACTCCGGGAGAATACCACAGTAGGGTTCTTTAACGTGCGAGGAACGTGACATCATTTTCCAACACGGTGCACCACTATGGTTTTTGCGATCAGGTTTTTCCGTATTATAGTCTGACAACCCCAGCATGTAACACACCAGGGGTATCCCATTCCACCACCTGGGGCACACAACCCAGTTGCTCTGTAGACAGAGCGCCCTAGCCCCCGGCTAGGGTTCTGAGCACTATTTAGTCGCCTTTTAGCCTTTAAGTCCCGGGACCTGCACGGGGCTTGTACCTCATGGCTCTGCCTTTCTTGTCACCTGGTCACATTGAGAACGCATTCAGCAAACTTAAAGACCGTGCCAATTTAGGCAACTACGAATGCTGACACAGTATATGACAAGACAGTGGTTTACCAATATAGTGTAAATTTTCAGTACTTACTAAAGTTAGCAATTATTGGGAAAAAATCTGAAATACAATTCCTGTTCCCACAAAATTTATCGGAAAAAAAATTCTGGTAATATCCACAATCGCATCTGCATCCGTGATAATTATTTCATCATCCCACTTGCAGTAGGCGAACAGGTTTTGTGGCGAAACGACCCGAATTCGTTATAAGATTTACAAACTGATAATGACAATGTTATGATGAAAATACTGAGGACAGGGATGCTCTCAAAACACTAAAATATAATAACTAGAGGTTCAAGAGAGCCTGAATCGCTCACCTGGTCAACCATTTGCTTATTTAAAAACTTGAGGAATGAGACAGGCTAGTAAGTTAAAATCAACTGAATTGTGAAATGCAGGAAAAACAATTTCATGACCTAAACTATAAATTTTGCTAAAGGCAACAATTTTTTTAATTATTTAAAAAAAAACTCTCCTCGACCAATATGTTCCATTTTAGTATAGGCAGCCATATCTATTCACGAAGTAAAAAATCACAGCTGTTACAGTCATTTTGAGCACAATACACAACATGCTTATTTTCATTAAATGATCTTAAATGGTTTTAGAGAAGATTTTCAAAGATGTATATGTGTAAAAAAAAATACAGAAACTGTTTCAATGGCTGTAACTCCTACGTCAGTCGATGAATGGTTTTGAAAATTTGGCATAGGCCCGTCTCATGATGCTGAAAAAATTTACACCCTGCAAGAATTTTGCTAAAGGCATTGGATTTTGAATTATTTGCTAAAAAACTGCCTCAAGACCCCTATGTTATATTTTTAGTAACGGCGGCCATGTCTTTTCACGGATAAAAAATCCCAACAAACGTTTTTGTGCAGATCACCATATGAAACAATCTTGCCAAGTTTACAACCTGTCGGTCTAGTAGTGTTGGAGGGGAAGACTTTTTAAATTTTGTCCACGTCGACGACGACGAACGCCAAGTGATGGCATAAGCTCACTTGGTTTTTGACAAGGTGAGCTAAAAATATCAAAATTTACCTGCAAAAATCAACTTCATAATTACTTATTATTTATCAGTAATTGTCACAGGTAAAATTAACGAAATTGGTCAACTCCAAATAATCCCGGTCGTTATTTTACTGGCTGTACGAATGGAATGGAATGGAGACGTTGTGAAAATTTCTCATAGAAGATAAGTCATTTAATTACTCGAATTACATCACATTATTTACTATACGAACTGACTACGTAGCTTATACTGAGACTGAAGAATTGTCCGCCACGTCAGAAATTATTTGAAAAACATAGACTTTTTAATTATTTGACAAAGTTTACATTTAACAGCTGGGAAATGTGAATCAAGAAATGGGAAACATCATTTTTGAAATGGTTAAAGTCCGATAACATACCTGAAACTTTTTACCTGTAAATGTTATGTGAACCCTTCACGTATCCGTGAATACTAATCGGGAGCTCTTTAAATTTTTATTGAGGGTCTATACGAGTGGGAATAAAATGGCAACGTCTGGTTACTTAAAAGATAGTAGAGAGGTTCTATACGGAGAAGTTGACAGTGAAAATCCAGTTACAATGGGGAATATGTATCAATTACTGGTGGGTATAAACACTAGACTTGCGAAAATAGAGGAAAAATTGACAAGCATAAATGAACTAAATAAATCAATTAGAAACCTAATGACAGACGTAGTAAATTTGACAAGCAAAGTTGGTGGTATAGATAGCTCAGTAAGGACACTAGAAAATAAATGCAAAGATATGGAGAGTGAAATAAAATTAGTAAAGACAGATTAAAGTCAATTGGGAAGAGATGTGCACGAATTAAAGAAAAAACCTTCGCGAGAATCACTCTGATCTTCAAGGTTTAAGTAACTTAATGGATGGCTACAAAGAAAAGCAAGAAGCGAATGTGAAAGAATTAAGTACAATGAAAAACCTCAGTTAGCAAAGTAGCAAACGACTTAGGCGATCAAAGCTTAGAGCTTAGAGAGGAGATCAGATCGGCGATCAGTGATGCGAGAGAAGAGAACGCGGAACTAAAGAACGACATCTTGGACTTAAAGTGTAGATCGATGAATAATAACTTAATCTTCACCGGCCTAAGAGAACCAGAAAACGAACACACCGAGAGATTACTGAGACAATTCATGGAAACTAAACTGAACATTAAGCACCGTATTGAATTCGGAAATATTCATCGTTTCGGGAAAAGGGCTAGGCCAGGCCAAAAAGGACGTCCAAGACCTATAGTTGCAAGGTTTATTTAACATAAAGATCTTGCAAATGTCATATCCAATGCACATCGCTTAAAGGGAAAACCTTTTGGTATCAAACAACAGTTTCCTGAAGCAATTGAACATGCACGGATGACCTTATACCCGATTATGAAACAAAAGCGAGACGAGGGACATCATGTAAAGCAAGTACGTGATATTCTATATGTAGATGGACTTGTATATCAGGAGCAAGATTTAGACACAGATGACGATGAGGTGGGCAGGACCGATACAAGTAATGGAGCATCTAGACGGGTAACACCAAACCGTCGCCCCAATACGACAGGCAAACGGAAGCGTTTATTTTTCACGCCGCGATAGGGACCCCGAGGAGAAAGTAATGTGACGCACAACGGACACAACGAAATCAACGAAAAGAAAAGATTGAACAATACCTCTTTTTCAGAGAATAAACATTTTAACATTTTAACACTAAATTTTTGTAGTATTTTGAATAGAATGAAATATCCAGAATTTATAGAGTTGGTCCAAAATCAGAATTTCATATGTTTAACAGAAACAAAAACAGACGGTTTTGATACAGTTGAAATACCAGGCAATATCTTTAAAATGAAGAATTGAAAACAACATTCAAAAATTAAGTCCGGTGGTATTGCTTTTAGCTTTAAGTCTGAGTTTGAAAAAATTGTGAACACCATCGAGACCACCAGTAAATTAGTATACTGGATCAAAATTTCAAAAAAACTTTTTCAAACAGACGAAGATATTATTATTGGTAACGTACATATTCCACCGGAAAACTCGGTCTATAGAGTTGATGATGCTATAAACGAACTAGAATAAGAATTTCTAGAATTATCAAATAGACATAAATATGTATTGTTAAATGGAGATTTCAATAGCAGAACTAGCAATGATTTAGATTTCTTTGAAGTTTGATATTAATGCAAATTGTCCTGTAGATTTTGCTTTCACTGATCATGGTAGTAGAATGTTACAGTTTGATATGTTGTACAAGCGTAATAATAAAGATGTAACAAAAAACAACTATGGGAATATGTTGTTAGATTTTTGTAGAAACAATAATATGTTTATTTTGAATGGGAGAGTAAATAGTGATAAGTCTGGATTCTTTACATGTAGACAGGCGAGTGTTGTCGACTATTTTATATGCTCTTATGATCTGTTACAATTCATTACTAGTTTAAATGTTTTAGAATTTTCAGCGTTGTATTCAAGTGTTCACTGTCCTGTGATTTTAGAAATATATATAGAACAGACATTATGGGAAACATCTAACGATTATCATGACAAAAATGGAAATGGAAATAGAAAAAAGATCAAAAAGTGGGACACAAATAAGAAAAAATAATTGTGTAGAAAATATAGATTTGGTTAAAGTGAACAATTTACAAGAACAAATTGGTGAAATGAATGAAAATGAATTAATATCCCCTGAAAATGTAGACAGTTTAATTAATTCTTTTAACTCTATTGTTACTGAATCTGCTCAGAGTGTATTTGGCACATATATTGTAAAAGAAGGTAAAAAATGTCAGCATAAAACAGAAAATAAACCAAGAATGTTGGGAAAAACGTAAGGCATTTAGAATAGCTAAAAGGCGCTATAGAAAGAATAGAAACTATATTAACAAGGAAAATAAGATTAGCGCAGCACGTAATTATAGACGTGAGATGAATAGAGCAATAAATTTGCATAGACGAAATATAAGAAAGAAGATAGATAATCTACGAAAGAGTAATTCAAAGGAGTTTTGAAACTTATTGAATAAAAAACAAAAGCGTAACAGTAATGACATTTCTATTGACACATTACACAATTTCTTTAGAGATTTGAATTCTGCAAATGAAGATACTGCAGAAAATGATTTCATACCAAATGATCAAGTTGAAGATTTAAATGAGATCATTAATTGCGATATAAATGCAAATGAGATAGAAAAGTGTATTAAAGCACTGAAGAACAATAAAGCCTCTGGTGATGATCACATTATAAATGAATATTTAAAGGGTACGTCTCATATATTTATGCCTATTTACGTAAAACTTTTCAACATCATTTTTAGTACTGGAAATGTTCCAGAAATTTGGCTAAAAGGTAACATTTTACCTTTTTATAAAAATAAGGGGGACAGAAAGGATCCCAAAAACTATAGGCTCATTACTATTATAAGTTGTTTGGGAAAACTTTTTACTTCTATTTTGAACACTCGTCTTACCAATTTTTTTCGAAAATTATCTTGTGTTAAATGAAAATCAGTTTGGTTTTAGAAAGGGTTATTCGACAACAGATAGTATTTTCATATTATATTAATTATTTGATCTCTTGAAATTTAAGAAGAAAAACTGTATTGTGCTTTTATTGACTTTGCAAAGGCTTTCGACACGGTCTGGCGTCCAGGGTTGTGGCGAAAGCTTTTGTCAAACTCAATAAACGGAAAAATGTATGACTGTATTGTTAATATGTATAGTAATGTTAAATCACAAATACAAAATGGTACAGAATTTTCAGATTTCTTTCCCTGTAATATTGGAGTCAGACAAGGTGAAAATCTTTCACCCCTACTTTTTGCATTGCATTTGAATGATCCAGACAATTTCTTTGCAAAACAAAAATGTAGCTGGTTTATTACATATTTCCGACGACATTGAAGGAGAACTTAATCACTACTTGAAACTTTATACAGTATTATATGCTGATGATACTGTTCTAATGGCAGAATCTAAGGATGACTTGCAAAAGCAATTAAATACCTTATATGAATATTGTGATGTTTGGAAACTTAAGGTTAACACAGACAAAAGTAAAATTGTTATTTTTTCTCGAGGTAGATTACCAAATACTTTGTTATTTAAATATGGCGAATTAGAATTAGAAATTGTAAACGAATTTAATTATCTAGGAGTTACTTTTGGAAGAACAGGTAGTTTCCTACGGGCCAAACAGGTTAATGTAAGAAAGGCGACCAGTGCCATGTATGACATTTTGAAAAAGGGCAACTTGCATAATCTATCACTTGAAACCAAATTGCAATTATTTGACAAGGTAGTTCAGCCTATACTTTTGTATGGTTGTGAAGTTTGGGGAGCGGGAGATGTTCGTATTATTGAACGAGTTCACTTAAAATTTTGCAAAATGCTTTTACATTTAAAAACCTCAACTCCAGATTATATGTTATATGGTGAACTCGGTAGATACCCACTCGAAATTAGTATTAAATTGAGAATGATCAATTACTGGTCAAAATTAATATCATGAAAACTAGAGAAACTGCCTGTTATACTATACAATTTATGTTTAAGAAAAATCTTAGATGGTAAAACCATAACTTGGGTACATTATGTCAAATCTATTTTAGACAATTGTGGAATGTCATATGTATGGGATACACAAAATTTTATTAATAATATTTGGCTCTATAAGATAGTAAAACAGAAATTGGTAGATCAATTTACCCAGTCTTGGGTCTCTCTAGTGCAAAATGCACCGAAAGCTCTCAACTACAGAATTTTTAAAGAAAATTTTGAATTCGAAAATTATTTTAAACTTTTGGACACCAAACAAGCCATAATTTTTTGTAGATTTAGGACTACCAATCATAATCTACCTATTGAATCTGGTAGATGGAGAAACATTGGGAGAAATGAGCGAAATTTCAATTTGTGTAACTATCACGAAATTGGTGACGAGTTTCATTATTTATTTGTTTACCGTGCATTCCAGAATGACAGGACAAATTTTCTAAAAGTGAAATATAGAACACGACCCAATATATTGAGAATGAGATGTCTTTTACAAACTCAAAACATTTCAGAGCTTAGCAAATTATGTAAGTTTATTGATACTATAATTAAACGACTAAATTCTCCGGGGTAAATTAAGAATTTATTTGTTTATACAATGTAGTTAAAATTACTATTATACTTGATTACTTTTTCGTAACCTAAAAAATAATGTATGAAAACTGTGACTTTATTATTGTCAATGTTATATATTATGTATAATTTACATTGTCTATACCACTGTAAAGAGGTTTATTGAGAAATAAAGAAATATATGACTTTATATAAAACAACAATCCTGAACAATTTCTCTTCCCCACAGTATGCAAATGTCAAATGTAAATCTTTTAGGCTTAACGAGTATAAAGACAGGGGAGGCACTGTTATTTTTACACATTATATAGACTTATACGCTATATAAGGAGTGTCCTGTAATATAAAGTCCCTGCATCAGTCAAGAAAAAAAAACGTTATTCTAATGCATTATTCATTGTAACGGGGAATTTGTTTAGAGAGCATACATGTATATGACGCTAACATACATCAATAATTATCAGACATTACATGCATTACACTTAGCAACTCAGTGGGTGTTTCTAGAAAAGCAGAGGACGCTTACCCTACCGGTGCACCTGGTCCATGCTCCCAGTTTCTAGTGGAGTCCGAGTTGCTCATTTGTTTTTGTTACTTTGTATGTATGATTTTAGTTACTTCATGTTCTTTGTTGTGTATGTCTGTTTTCCATGTCTGGTCCTTCTCTCTGGATTACATTCTTTTGATTACAGCTATTACATGGTTCCCTTGATTACTCTATCATCAGACAAAGATATATACTGGCATTTTCTGTCTTACCGGTATTGGGTTAACGTAAATACAACATAAAAGTTTAATACGAAGAATCATCCTTTTCATCATATTTTTCTTACCGGTATTGGGTTAACGTAAATACAACATAAAAGTTTAATACGAAGAATCATCCTTTTCATCATATTTTTCTTACCGGTATTGGGTTAACGTAAATACAACATAAAAGTTTAATACGAAGAATCATCCTTTTCATCATATTTTTCTTACCGGTATTGGGTTAACGTAAATACAACATAAAAGTTTAATACGAAGAATCATCCTTTTCATCATATTTTCTATAGCGAGTTTATAGTTAATTTTGAGTTGCCGCCCTTTGGACCACTGACAGTGGCTCTTTTCTCGTATATGGGAATAGGAAGAAAAGCGTGGTTTTAAAAAGTGGAAATGGATGCTTACATGAGATTGATGTAAAATGCTGAATACACACGTTCCAATGATTTGTAAGAGTTGTGCCCCTTACCTAAGATCTACTCAAATTTTGATTCATTATTCAAGTGTTTAAAATTGTATGTGTTATTTCTAAAAAGAAACCTATCATTTAAAATAGTTTTATTAAGAGGACACTCTGCAACAAAATAAACGTATTCTCAGCTTTATATATATCACCTAAGTATGCAGAAAAAAATTACTTAATTAACATTTGTCGAGGCGGCGAGGAATTATATTACTTAACTTACCGTATTATAATTATTCACCTCGTGACTACTTATTTTTTTTTTCAATTTCCGTATTGAATATACGTCGTACCTGTTGACTACAACATCATTCCAATTGTAAATGATGAGTTGCAAATGATAACGGAAATGTAGCATTTTAGACCCTTTTGGAATTCAAAATGGTCGCACTCATACATTTTGCAAGAATATGACAATT
Source organism: Perna viridis (assembly GCA_037379345.1). Taxonomy (NCBI): domain Eukaryota; kingdom Metazoa; phylum Mollusca; class Bivalvia; order Mytilida; family Mytilidae; genus Perna; species Perna viridis. The sequence goes on along the minus strand of CM074525.1, from coordinate 15,188,392 downwards.
TTAAAGAAATTTGACTCAACTTACGTGTCCAAGCCACCCAAATGATAGTTATATTGAAAAATTTAGCATATTAATCATTAATTTTAGATCCTTATGGAAATTAAAAGTGACCGCTCTCACACATTTTGCAAAAATATGTCAATTTTAAGAATTTTGATTGAGATCACGTGTCGCAGTTACCAGTATGATACTTATACTCACAATTCTTACATTTTATACAGTAATTTTTAGACTCGTATGAAATTCAAAAGTGCTCGTACTCATACATTTTGCAAGAATATGACATTTTTAAAGAATTCTGACTCAAATTCATGTGTTGCAGCCACCCACATCATAGTTACATATATATGGAAAAAAATTGCATTTTAGTCATCAATTTTAGATCCTTATTGAATTTATACTAAAAAAGACAGCACGCATACATTTTGCAAAAGTATGTCAACTTTAAGAATTTTGATTAAAATACATGTGTCGCATTTACCAGTATGATACGTATATTAACATTTTTTTCATTTTATAATTTTACACTGTTGTAGGATTGAAAAGTGTTTGCACTCGTTCATTTTGCAAGAAAATGACATTTTTAAAGAATTTTGACTCAAACTTATATGTCGCAGTCACCTACATGATAGTTATATGAAAAAAAAACAGAATCTTAGTCAATTGTTTTAGACCCATATGGAAATTAAATTAGAGTGCTCGCACTCATACATTTTGCAGAAATATGTCAATATTCAAAATTTTGACTGAAATAAAGGTGTCACAGTTACTAATATGAAACAAATATTTACATTTTTTTTCATTTTCTACATTGATTTAATTTAAGACCATAAAGGTTAAAAAATGGCATTTTAAAGAATGTTTACCGAAATATAAAGGTAGCGGCCACCCATTTAATTCTAAAACTGTCAATTTTAACATTTCATGGTATAATTTGAGACCCTAATGTATATGCAATTTAAAAGTACTTTCACTCCAGAATTACTTGGTAAATCTCGAACTTTTTAAGAAATACAAAACATCTGAAAGTTATGGGTTACTGTTTTACACTCAGAACAGAATCATATATAAGACCTGTAAATACATGTGTATGTAATTACTTTTATATAAGTACCATTCTGTGTAAGAATCAGGCAAAGAGTGGCACATTATTTTTCTCAATTTGGTATTTTTTGCCTCAAATGTATCCAAATACATCTAGAAAACAACCGAAAAGCAATTTAAATTTATTCTGAAGCATTGGTGACGTACATATTTATGACTGCTTATATCAGGAAAAAGTTTGGGAAAATTTTCCCGCCATTTTTCCATAGTGCATTTCAACTAAATTTGAACTATCAATATCTTAAAAAGGCAAACTTTACAAACACTCTGACAACAATTTCTTGAGGTTATGAGGTATAAATACTATGATAATGCAATAAAATCTCTGTGTATTTTTACTTCATGTGCCACACATTATGCACATTTTGCCTTATTCTTAGACGGAGAAGTACTGTAGCGGAGGAATTTTCCAAAAATAGGGGAGGCGAAATCAAAATATTCTACGGAAAATGTAAAAAATTATGCATCTTTAAAAACTTTTAAAGGAAAGAGCAGTAGTTGCTACGATTCGTATTTAGCGCTCATAATTAAATGATAGGAAAAAAACAGACATATTAATATAGAAAATAGAAAAATAGATAGAAATTGCCGAATTTGCAATTTAGATCAACACAAAATTACGTGATAATGGTAATTATTCCCATTAGACTCTGTCTTATGGTGTAAATAAGTAGTAAATTACGTGAAGCTGCGGAGACGAAGATAAGTGGGAAACGGTCATCGTTTTGTTTACATTACGTGATTTAGATAGATTTACAAGATTTGAAAAGTCCACATTAGGATACGTTAAGACTGAATTTCCTAAAGACAAGTTTGTTTGACCGAAATACGTGTGTTGCTTTGGTTAACTCTTTATCCTCTTGTGATATATGCTATTCTAACCACTTTTTAAGTGAAAAATGTTACTTCTTTAGCTTATAATATATAAAATGGATAACCGAACAAACTTTTTCTGTGCAAATAAGTATTGCAATGCAGAAAAGAAAGTCAAAATAAGCATTTTAGTTTCCAGTCTTAGTTTTTGGGAAATCTCCATGATTTTGTGTATTATATTTTCATACTGATATGCTATTTTTTCTTTTTTCTTTTTTTTTTGGGGGGGGAGGGTTATGAAAACCAATGATGAGGTAAAAAAACATCAAATAAATACTTTTTCAGCGCCCAGAGTGTGACAAATATCTGTCTGAATGTGTTTCTCATTTTTGCCATGTATACAACCTTTTTCATTATCTGAACGTATGTAGCAGAACACAAGGCAGAATTATCCCAAATCCAAGTATAAGATTTGCTCTAAAATCAAAATCCTATGTTCAATTTTAATAAATCTGGTATTTTTTTGTTTTTTGTTAATTCCATACAAATAGAGCTTTCAAAAAATCACAAGACATACACAACTTAAAAAGTTCCCTTCTCCTTAAAGGTGAACTATATAGTTAGTTTTGGCACCCCTGATTTGTACTAAGTCAGTAATATTTTTTTTTTTCAGTATGTTACCATGGCTACTGGATTTTATAACAATAATCACTAAATTACTTATAAATGACTTTAGCCTCCACACGCAAAGGATTTTTTAACTATGCACTTTTTTATAACAAAACACTAGAAATGTCTGTGTGGACTGCCTCAAAACTGCTTTATATCAACAAAATGAGACCAAATTTTCAGAAATGACCTAATTGTATTGTACTACCTTAGTAATAAATTTAGAACCGATGTCGGGTATGGCTGAGCGATCTGGTTGGACTTTCCTTCCTGCTACTGTCAAAATTCCCACAGACAATGATTATAATTTGTCTTGTTAAGGAGGTAGACCTAGGGTAAGGGACATAACTCCTAAAAATCATCCGAACGTTTGTATTCAGCATATTACATCAATATTATGTAAGCAGCTAATTAACTTGTATTGATTTTATTCTGCTTCAAACAAAAGCTTGAGAGGCTTTGTGAAATTGAATATGATACAAACATATCACTGATTTCAAGAGTTATATCCCTTACCATAGGTCTACCTCCTTAAACTTCAGTTACAATTCTACAGTGGTGGCATGAATAAACAAATGTCAAATATTATCTATGAATAAATAAGATCTGTCCCAAAAAGTCAACTCGTATTTATATTGTTATTGAATACGAGTAATCTTGACAAAACAAAGTAATTTTAATTACATGTATGAATTAGTTTTATCAATCTGTATGCGAAAACATCATTTGACACTTTCTACAAGCTTACAAATGTATGCCTTGTCTTTTTAAACAAGCGAATTTTATCAGGTGTTAACTGAACTATGTAATTTTACGACATTTTGGGGCTATATCTAGATTGCCAATTAGAATATTCCACATTTTATATCGCTTTTGGTTTTCTGTAGGGTTTGACAAAAATAATGTATATGTATAATAATCTGACATATCTAAAAACACATCTAAGTCTACGCATGGTATTACATTTACGTAAACCTGCTAGTATGAGATCTACACTTTACTTTTCTATAAATGTCATTCCGGGTAGTAAAGAAATGATGGATATTGTGGGAATAGGTTACGCATATATAAATTATTAACCAGAATGACCAATCTCTACTATTCTTGCGCAAACGACTCCTTGAAACATTCACGTTTTAGCTTTCGCCTGCTTCTGCTAACTTAAGCTTTTTCATACAATAAATTTGCTCCGGCAAAAAGTAAATAAAAACCCGCTGAGCAAATTAGACATCCATGAACTGTACTATCCCGTTACCAAAGATAATCAGTTCTGTAGGGACAGCCGGAAATTTTGTCGAAGATTTTCTGAAATGTAAAGCACTGCAATATAGCCATATTTCAATTAAAAGCAATTATTATTTTCTGTTGCGTTTTTTTTTCTTTTGTTTTGTCAAAATCCAATCCCAAGTTTTTAATATTAAACTGTAGTCTCTCATTTTTAATGTAATTTCTCTTGAATTGTAATTGATAATTGCAATATGGGGGTCTTAAAATTATTTTTAAACATGATTTGCTTTTAAATTGATGTAAGTGGGCTAAAATTTAAAAAAAAACAACAACAACAACACAACCCGTTACACTGGCCTTAAGTTCAGTAACCTGATGAAATATTACATCAACAAATTTTCATAAATGCGCCTATTAGTACATTTGTACAATAATCAAAATATATATTACATGTATTTTCAACCCCTCCTCCCCCCCCCCCCCCCAAAAAAAAAAAAAAAAAAAACACAGAAAAAGAGAAACAAAAAAAAACAAAACAAAATAAAAAAAAAAATAAAAAAAAAAAAAAAAACGCACGATTAAAGCCTTTGTTTTAATTCTTGATCGGAGCGTTGGTTTTAACCCACGACTGGATCATTCGATTTAACCCACGACTAGACCATTCGTTTTTGCGCACGACTGGAGCATTCGCTCTAATACACGATTAAAGCGTTCGTCCAAACGTGTAGTAGTCCTGAGCGTTTGTTAACGGACGAAAGGAGCGATCATTTAAACGCATGCTTTGAGCATTAAATTTAACACACGATTGGAGCTTCTTTTTGCGCACGATTGGAGCTTTCGTCGAAAGGCACTGTAGAAGCGTTTGTAATACGCATGATGTGAGCATTTAATTTAAAGCACGATTGGCGCTGTCTTTTAACGCACGGTAGGAGCGTTTATTTAAATGCACGATTGGAACTTTCGTTTAAGCGCAAGATTGGGGCATTTGTTTTAACGTACGATTGGAGCTACTTGTAACGTTTTTCAGGCACGACTGAAGCTGTCGTTTCAGTAGGATCAAAATGATGGGAAAAGAACGTCGTTTTTAAGCAAGTGTAACATTCTTGTAATACGCCGAAATAGTGACGATGTTCGAATCTTATTTTACCGAAAAAAATAACATTAGGATTTTCTATTAATACAATTAGAAAAATAACGTTCTGAAAATTCATGATTTCTTAACAATATAGATTTTCCAATTTACAAAATTAACTCTGGTTGCTGCTGGAAAAAAATATTTTCGCGCTTGCGGAAAAAAATTCTAACTCTGAGTTCATTCAGTTGGAAGAGTAATCAAGGGAACCAAGACTTTAACAGAAATCAAAAGAATGTAATCCAAGAACAAAGACCAGCTGTCATGGAAAACAGACATATACAACAAAGAATATAAAATAACCAAAATAAAAATGAGCAACTAGGACTCCACCAAAAACTGTGAGCACGGACCAGGTGAACCGGTTGGGTAAGCGATGACCGAAATGACAGAATAAAAATGTACAAAATAATGTAGATGCAATTGTTTGAAGAATAAAAAAAACTATATACATCGAAACTGGTCAGACATTGATTACCTGCAAATAAAGCCTTTAACGAAGCTTTTGATGTCAGCAATTACAGCATTTTTATCAAGCGTGTGATTAAGTGAATTGGTTACTTACCAGTGACATCACTTTGACGTCGGTGCGCAGCTGTCTACCCCGCTAAATGTCAGTCCCAGTATACATAAAGTTCATTAAACTTTTGTAGCATTTGTGTGTGTGTGAACAAACGCGTTATTTTCAAAAGCTGCTTTTGTAAAATTACCCATGGTCAGATGAAAGTTTGTCGATGTCAACGGCCGACTGATATTTCGTTCAATAAAGTTTATAGTCTTACAAACCGTGTTTGGTTTAAAGCTGCATTAGCTGCCAATTTTGTTCAGTTTTGATTCTACTGAATTTTGCTGATTCAATGAAATAAGTTAGAAGTAATGCAATTGAAGCAATAAATGTCGATAATATCTACCGAATATTGTGCAAACAACGTTTTTTTTTTCGCTTTTCAATCATGTTTGTTACTAAAGAAGCGACCCTTACAGCACATGCGCGGATCGAGGTCACCAGAAGTCACATGCATACGAATTTATCTAGGTCATTATTTGTCTTGCAAGACAATAAAAATATAGACACCTATTTTATGCATTTTATTTGTGGATATCAAATGAAATTATACAGGAAAAGTACACTTTAGTTGAAATAATTCAAAGTTAAGGCATATTTCAACAGAAACAAAAAATCAAAAATGACAGCTAATGCAGCTTTAAGCACATGCAGATCACAAACATATCGAATTGGTATGGACTTATTAATGTAGCGCCCTTTTTAAAGCTTACAATTGTATTTTCAATAAAATCCTTTCAAATCCTATTTTCTGGTGTACACAGACAAAAATCATGTTAAGTGCACATTTTTTGAAATTAACCTGAAATTTACATGAAGTTGGCATGAAATTCAAGAAAATTAACGTGAAATTATTTCAAGTGAGGTTTGCGTTAAAGTTAAAGTGAAATTCAAGCAAATTTTACGCGAACATGGGTGTAGGAACCGGTACGGTTGGTACTGCTCCGACCGTACCAATAATTTTGACAGGTACGGTATGCCGTACCAATACTTTTCACCAAAAATGTGTTTTATTTTAATTTATTTTAATTTTTTTTACATATTTCACCTGTTTTCTTATTTTCTATCTTCTTCCGAATAATGTTATGTAATATAATTTGACACCATTCACCCCAGAGCGTCTGGGGGCCTTGAGCTGCGCGAGGTGGGAGGGACATTTCGTGTCCCTATGTCAGAAACAGTACCAATAAGTTTTTGCTTTCTACGCCTATGGCGAAGACAGTTTTCCATACACTGGCTGAATTACATTGTATATAAATGGGGTGCCATGATAATAATTCATACTAAAAAATTGGCGACAGATTTTCTAAAACCAGAGCCCAGGCGCGGATCCAAGAACTAGCGGTTACAGACCACCAATTCAACCAATGAGCATTTGGAACGTACGCAAAAATAGTCCTACGCAGAAATTACCCCTGTTCCTCACAGTGCTGTGAAAAAAGTTCTCATCTTATTTAAAAAATTTAAACAGTTTCTGAAAGGAAAAATATTTCTGTACATTTTATAGGTGCATTTTGCTTCTTGTGACGTGACGCCTAATCTCCATAATGATTTTTAAATATACCCTTATCTTGTGAAAACACTGGGATTTTCCATGCTATTTATAGACCCTTCACTTCCGGTGACCAGAACTACACTGCAAGTCTGCTAACCCCACATGCCATTCTGAGGATTGTGAGCTGACATATGTAGAACCATGCTGATATATAGTTCTCTGCAGGTTAAAGTTAAGGTAAAGTCCAGAGAAGCCATTGAATATTATGAAATTAGCATAGAAGCCTATGGGAAGTGGAATTAGTGGTTTTTAGCCTAGCGTGCCGGGCGTACGCCCCCGCCCACCCCCCCACCCCCTCCCCCCCCCCCGAATCGGCAAGAAACAAATTTTCACCACGTGCAAATGTCACCCCATAATTTTTTTTGCCTTGCTTTGCGCGGTATTTAATTCAATTCACTACCGCCCCAAAGTAAAAAAAAAAACAAAACAAAACAAAACAAAACAAAAAACAAAAAAAAAAAACAAATCTGGGATCCGCCCCTAGAGCCATCTCTACCAGATTTAAACATTTACTATATCTATAGCTAGCTAGAATTTACAAGTTGAATTTCTGAAACGTTTACCTGGCAGATATCCCGAACTCACACTTTTCAACTGTTGTTTTCTTTGTATACAAAAATGCAATTCCACAAAGAACTAAAATCATACATATAAGTAACAAAAGCAAATGAGCAACTCGGACTCCACTAAAAACTGGGAGCATGGACCAGGTGCACCGATAGGGTAAGCGTCCTCTGCTTTTTTAGAATGTAAAAAATGTAACTCCATTTCGATTGCGGGTACATGTACCATCATTATCCATATAATTTATTTTCTTCTTAAAACTTCTTTTACATAAGGTTTTCCACTACTTGTAAAATAGGAATATTACATACTTTGTACATGTAGTACAAAGAGTAGATATCCTTATTACTCCGACTACAAGTTTTAGAAAGATAAAAACAAACAGGACTTTAAGCTTAGTTTGTCTTTCCCATATGCATCAATCTACAAAGTCGATAGTGATTCTATTCAGTCGTTACTAACAGTAGAACATAAGGGTCAGATAGTGTTTTTCCGCATATTATATCTCCAATATCGTTAGGTTAGAGCTAACTTCTTTCAATTGTTGAAATGATCTTTATTATTAGGACTACAAAAGTCTTCGGGATAAAGTTGTCAGATGACTCCTTGTAAGAATTATTGTCCTTGAAAGGGGAAATATGTCAGTTTTTTCACAGTTCTCAGCCACTATATTGAAAACTATGATAGATAGGAAGAAACTTTCAATTTCTGAAATGATCCTTATGATAAGTCCTACAAAGTCTTCTTGAGCCAAAATTGTTAGACAACTTCTTAGTAAATTTATTGCCATTGAAAGATGAAACTCAACGAAGTGTGCAATTATGGCTTCTGGGAGCCTCTTGTTTTATGTACAAACCGTGTTTTAAGTGCATTTTGTTCTGGAATCATGCTATTTGCAAATGTCGTGGGAACTCTGACAGCGCACAAGGTAAGGGAGTAAAAAGAGAAAAAAAATGTACTTTGAAGATTAATTTCAACACCTGGAATCGTGCAAAACAATGAGTTTTGACTGCACATTTCGTCTTTGAAATTACTAAAACACGAAAGTCACCTTTTTTCTATAGCATTTCTGTATAGGAAGTATGACTGTGATCCCGCTTCGAGATTTCATTTTCTGTGGGATCCACTCACAGTTTGTGCCCAATGTTGGTTGGGTCACCATGGTTACCAAAACTCTAGAACATGGTCCTGACAAGGTTTTCACCTGGATAGCATAAACAATATATAATATGCCGAGTTAATGCTGAAATTCATAAATATGATATACATAACATTGACGCCATTTTGAATCAATTAAGAAATCGACCCTTTTGTGCTGACGTTGGGGTAGTCGATGAGCATGCGTAGAGCATGCTCAATATACACTTCCGCGAGGAAAATTATTTTGTTCTATCCATGGCAAGCCCTTCCTCGCGGAAGTGTATATTGAGCATGCTCATCAACTTACCACAGAAGGGTCTATATGTGGAAGTATGCAAATTAGCTCCATGGTCATTACTTCTCTATATTTGAAGTTTACTCCATATAAGCGCCGAATGAATCATTATAAAGTTTAACTTTTACACTTTATATGTTTTAGACATCCACAACAAATGGTTTGAAAACTAAAATGGACACGTTTGGTTCGGATAAAATTTCAAAAATAAAAACAAAACAACAAAATAACAGAAACAAAATAAAATATCCAAAAAAAAAAAAAAACAAAAAACAAAAACAACAAAAGCCAACAGCGGGATCTATAATTTATTTGATTTATTTATGGATGTAGACCTCGGGTAAGAGACACAATTTACAAATCATTGGAGCGTTTATATTCAGAATTTTACATCAATCTGTGTGTAAGCATTGAAGTAATTTGAACGGATTTCATTCTGTTTCAAATGAAAGCTTAATATATGTTGGTGAAATTGAATATGATACAAGCCTATCACTGATTTCAAGAGTTATGTCCCTTACCATATGTTTACCTCCTTAAAGTAAGCTTCGGCAATGGTTATATGTAATCAGTGGAACCATAATGTTTTCGAAGAAAAAAATGTATTCCATTCGACCTTTTAATTGTTATAATACCGGGACTGTCAATTGACGTAAACAACGGTATTGGGCTGCAGGATTCAGTTCCTTATTATCACTTCCAGAACTGCTAAAATGATGGCGTTATTCCCGTTATATAATGTTGTATATTTGTAAAAAATAAATTAGGAAAGTGTCCAGAAATAAAGTTATGGCGGGTCACTACATGAATCATGAATCAATTTATCCACATTATAAAAAATGTAATATTACTTTCGTTTTTCAAGCTCTTTGACCATACAAAAAAGTTCTGTCTTCAGTATGGACATAGAAGTTCTTCACGAAATGTAACAATGTGTTTCGCGAGGACGAACTTTGGTGATCCAGTTGGCCCAAACGTTTCTGCTTCTGGCAAGACTCCTGCCTGATAAGTTCTTACGACGCGTATGTTTTTAACAAAAATACAAAGGAAAATTCTAAGGCTATGCACTCATGCTGCTGACATTTTCATCCCGGCGGCATTGTTTTCTCTTCACCATACATATTCTCGTTATATTATTTATGTTTTCATTTTCATATCTACAAAGTTTGTACAATAACGTTTAAATGAAATTAACAAAATTACCAACGGGGGTTCCCTTAACCTCAGGAAGTTCCCTAGATCCGCGGAAAATCGTTTTTATTTTGATTTTTTTAATGGATTAAAAATAAAAAGATTCTTGAAACTTAACAATGGCCTTACCATCTACAACAGGGAAAATGGCGCCGATTATGATTTTTTCTTGAAGGCCAAAAACGTTTAAGACAAAAACTTACCTTGCTTTATTAGTATGTTGCCCCGTGCGGGTCCGGGTGTCAAAAGAATAGGCCTGCAACAGCGCTAAGCTTGTCATAAAAGGCGACTAAATAGTGCTCAGAAACCTGGCCTGGGGCGCTAGGGCGCTTTCCCACAGAGCAACTGGGGTATGTGCCCCAGGAGGTGGAATGGGGTATCCCTGGTATGTTACATGCTGGGGGTCGTTATGTCATAATACGGAAAACCTGACCGCAAACCATAGAGGTGCAACGTATTAGGAAAGAAGTCACGTTCCTCACACGTTAAAGAATCTTTCTGTAGTATTCTTCCGGAGTAGAAACCATAGGGCTAGGCCACAGGAGGCTAAATTGCCCGACCCTACCCACCTCTCCCTATTTCCAGTGGCAATCAACATTTGTCGACCCCATTATCCTTGTGTCCCATCCCTTTTTTCATTTAATCATCATTTCATGTTCAAGTTATCATCCAATTCATGTTCATCGCGTTAACCCCCCCCCCACCCAAAAAAAAAAAAAAAAAAAAAAAAAAAAACTTATAACTTTATTAATTTTCGTACACGTACAAACTTGTACTCTGAATACTTTCTGCCCTCTACAATCCACTGATGGAATAGCTTGCCATTGGAAACACGAATGTCTGGTTCATTAAGCATATTTAAGAGAAAACTAGAGACACATAAAAATTCATGTCCAAAATATTATTATACAGGGACAAGGCAAGGACAGATTCTACATGCAAGGCTTCGCATGAACAGCAGCTCACTTAACGAGCATCTGTTCATGCGAAATCTTGTAGACTCTCCAAACTGTTCATGTGGTCATGTCGAATCAACCAATCATTTTCTTTTTCAGTGTCATAAGTATGACCAGCTTCGTACTTTAACTTTAAATATACTTAATTATCCTATCGATATAAACTTGTTATTGTATGGGTCAGATATTCTAACATTTGATGATAATATTTATATATTTAAACTTGTTCAAAAATACACTGTTCAGAGCAAACGCTTCTGTTGAACTGCATTTCAATACTCCTTTCATTCTTCCCATTGGCAACATGATTACATGCATAATTATTTTTTTTTAATTTAATTGCTCTTCATTACCAGTATCTATATTGTACAACATAGTAGTACATGTACATGATGTTTCTTATTTCCTGAGCATGATTGTTGTATGTTTAAATGTATAAATTGTCAGTATTGATAATGAGATGGATTAATAATAGTTTAGTGCTTGTTTCCGAATCCTGTCTGTCAAACTTTGATTGATCTATTTTGTACATACGTTTGATATTAATAAATAAAATATGTTTAAACTAATACGAACGAAGCGTTAGAGACGTCCTATATATGTAGAATGTGAGACCTTAGCTATGAATGGGTAACAATGTTCTGACGGAAGTGATGAAATATGTCAACATATAGTCAAAGGAAGTAGACGACTGCGCACGTGCAGAAGCACTGTTTTGTTTTTTTAATAGTCGAAGGATACGGTTTTGTATTCATTTATTTATTTAAAATTAATTTTGAAATTATTGGCTTTTATGTGTGGATATATTAAGCTTTCCCAGAAGAAAGTCTCCTATATTCTTCTCACCGAGTGAGAGAATGCTCATAGCAACATGGCGGTTCACCGTAAATAAAGATTGAACAGGCCGTCCACAACAGGTGAAAATAAAAAAAAAAGGTTTAAAGGTGATAGGTTCACAGCACTTGGCATGATTGTTTAAGTACTTGTAATTTTCAAGGATTTATTTTTTAATAAAAAGTATTTGAAAACTGTTACGTCACAGCCTACAATTTGAAAATTATTATAGTGACAGTCAGAAAGGCATGCCAACCCAAATTTAATGGGTATAGTTTACAGGTAGTTCGAGGATACACATTGAGCTTCGTCCATCAAATAATATTTCTATACTGTTGTGTAATCAAATGGTTACATTGTATTCTCAAATAAAGTCTGTATTAGGCTCGAAGTTAGATGTGTAGGCACGAGGAAACGCCGAATGCCTCAGAAGCTGATCTATACGACTATTCGATGACCTAACACAGGCTTTATATGAAAATATCATTCAATGAAAATCTAGTAACCAATTAAAAAATTGAAACAGATTTTTTTAAAGTATCATTGTCAGGGGTTTAAAATTTATTTGGGAAGACCCTAGCCCTGGACTTTTTCATCTTTTGTACAATAAGCCCGAAGAATGTTGTGTCAAGTCCCAATCGATATAAATGCAATTTTGTTATCTGATATTGTTATGTATAATTCTATGTTTGCAGGGAAGAAGACACAGCGTCAATTGATTCCGTCTACAGGTTTGACGCCTTGTCATCAGCTTTCCGTTTCTGCGTTTTTTTAACCGTGAAATTGTAATTGAGCAACGATATTTTCCTCAAAATTTTATCACCGAAATTTGATCTTTATCATTCCAGCGCTTGATTAATAAAATTTGTAGTATGTCAAAAAATGCGTCGGGTCAAGCGCAGGTGTGATTCAGACTGACTTGAGAATGACTAATCAATAGATCGATCTAGAGAATACCCATTCTAAAATTAAAGTTATAACTATTTATAGGTCAAGGAATAGATCAAGAAACATGGTCCAATAATGACAACAAAATCTTTCAAAAAATAGTTTTTTATTTTTTTAGATTTGCCATGCCCGACGGACTTATTTCATTGAAAAACGGCAAGTCTTAGGTGCAATTAAGTCCCGGGCGTCGGGCTTTAGGAATTTTCAACCCCTGATTGTACTAATTATTTTACAGCTGCTGAAAGCCTGTTATGACTTAATACAGTCGCCATGTTTGTTGTCCGCCTAGTTCATAAATTCAGGTAAAATCTATATAAATATAGTCAGTTTAAAAAAATGCTGCAATTTTTATTAGACCGGAAGCAGAAGTTTAAACAACCAATCAAAACCGGGTACTTGCCCTGACTTTATATTAAGACAGCGCACATTCCCCGTATTAATCTGTATTGATTCTGTATAAAATTACTAACAGAAATGCAAGCCTATTACATGTAAATGGTCCAATTCTATTGTTACATCATAATATTTGGTTTATATTAATTTATTTCCTTGTTCCATGTTTTTGAAACAGCTAGATTTACATTTATATATATATATGTATTAACTTTCGATTAAAGCAGGTATCTAATGATATATGAGACAAGTGAACCAGAAACTCTCCCGCGGAAACACTTATCCATGCCACCTTTCATTTTGTAAGCCGTGTTTTATCATAACCTTCCAATATGCCTTAATTTTTTTTTGATATGCTATTGAATAACAGGTGGTTACATGGTCCGATATGACTTTGGGCCGACATTAGTAAAAAAATATGGTACTTTTATACTGCGAAACGAAAGATTTCTTATATTTCATCTTGTTTTGTTTCACTACGTTTCTTCGAGTAATATCGTGTTATGCTGATTTTATATCGTTGTCATTATTTCGTTTCGAATCACTTTGTTTCGTTTCATTTTATTTTGATTCATTTCGTTTCGTTATCGTTTCGCAATTTATAATTACTCAATAAATTATTGGTAAAACTGATCATAATCCCATCGAAATAAATTTTAAACGTAAACAAATTATAACAGAAAATGTTTTGCTTAAGTATGTAACACTATGACTCAAATAAACACAGAAAAATGTCTTACAAAATATACTGTACGGAATTCAAATGGAAAAGGGAGATAACACAGTAAAAATATTGTTTTTGTTGGCTTTTGTTCCTTTTCATGCATAGTATAATACTTAGAAGGAAGACTTTTTCCATTATAGGTTCTCTCCCATGTTACTACACATGATGCGTAACATTTAGAATTAGGACAGGTATATTTAATTTTTGGGGGAGCAATTGCTTATTCTCAGACACTTCCATCATTTTGTATTTAAAAAAAATGGAATTGTTTATTTCTGTAAGTTATTATCAACAGTTTCTAAATCGAGGGTGTTCTTCGGTAAAGGATATAAAAAGTCCTTTTAAGTTTTCGACGATCAAAATTTCATTTATCAGATAAAGCATAATTATTATTTTGTATCGAATCGTGTTGTTATTTCATTCATTTGACAGAGTTATCTCCCCTTTCCGATGGTAATGGTCCCTTCTCATATTCCCGACTTCAGCTTCGTTTTTTTAAAGATTTTTAGCAAAAAGGAATACTTTTCTTCAAATTTGTCATCCGACAGACTGATTTACTGTTAAATTGGAGAAACAGACAGCAGTAGACTTCAAATTCAAATATTCAATTTATTGGAGCCGCGGTAACAACTTGGATATTTTTTAATAACTTACTTCAAACAATTCAGGTACTTACCAAACAGAAAATAGTTTAAGTTTCCATAGAAAAATGTTTACTGTTCCCCCTTTCCCCAATGAGACCACCAACTCAGTTGTCGAGTGTTGGTGGGTTATGTTCCTTTGAAAAACTTGCTAAAATGGCTTGCATTCTGTAAATATGAAAAACGGCTATTTCCATAGGAAATTTGAAATGTTTAATTTAAGGTTTCCAAATGTTAGATTTAGTTAGACTTTTTTCTGTGCTTATTTTGACCATAATACTTAACATGTAGTTCGAAACATGAATATCTTCGGTTGCAATCTGTTTAGATTAAGGACAATATTTTGCTATTTTAAATACACTGTAGACTATATAGTAAATTTCCTAAGCATCTAGACACAATACGGTTGACTGTTTTGGTTATACCTATCTTGGAAAAAGATATTTAATCGTCGCAGCTAGTTAATACTTTCCAAGACTAGTTTTGTTCTCAATCTCATTTACGTAGTATACTTTATCCGAGCGGAGCGAGGCGAAAAAGTTTTTGAGGTTAAATTGTTGAAATATTCTTCTTGAGTGGGTGCAATGTAGATATCTTTTGTGGTAAAATTAGCGAGAAATTAAAGTTTCAACCAAAAACCGCCTAAATCTACCCCTAACACCCCATGCTTTGCAAATTTTTGGGTGGGGGCGCAGGCCCACACCGCCCACGCCTGAATCCGCCCCTGCGCAAATGAAGCTGCCATGATGCTATTTTAAGGTACGTGTACAAGCATGATATTGAAGCTTTTTCTAGCCATAAAAATTATAGATCCAGTTGATAATACAGCCATTTACTAAATCTAAATACAAAATGGCCGCCCGGTATCAGAAGACTACATCACTATTATGTCAACATGAAACCCTTTTGGTTCTCAAGCTAAGGAGGTAGACCTAGGGTAAGGGACTCAACTCTTTCAAATTATTGAAACGACATTGAGCTCCGAACATCATAGGCATAGCCTAAAGTCATATAAAATAAATAAAAACAAAATGGTTTCTTAGTAACTGATTACATTTGTTTATACAAAGTATCACTGTAAATTCAACATGACAAACCTTCTGTTGTTAAGTTAAGCAATGTTTCTGGTTCGACTTAGACACGTTTTACTCTTCATATGCATGTATATGAAGATAAACAAAATGACTGCTTAGTATCTTATGGTATTGGTTTATACAAGGTTTTACTGTAAGCCAAATCTTCACATCTTCGTCATTTCTACTTGGTTAACATTAATAACGCTCATATCTGTGGTCCGGTCTTTGTATCCTTTCCTGCAATACATAATCATAGCTGATTGAATTATTGCATGCATTTCGGAACCAGAACGTTTGATGCATCGAATACACCCTGTTTTGTAGCAGACCGACATGCTGAGTCTGATCTTTATTGCACTAGCTCACAGAAGCATCGACCTACGGATAGGTATACCTCCATATAAGAACACACGATTTTGACTCCGAATTAACCAGCCATTCCTCTTTCTCCTGTGCATGCACGGAGGTAGCACACAATATTTATACAATTAAACAGAGACAGTCTCATTGATGTTTTTTTTTTTTTTTTTTGTTTGTTTGTTTTTTTGAAACAGTTAATTCACGTACATAAACAGATAAAGTAAAACAGATATACAAGGGTATAAGGGCCAAGTTGTTCAAAACTTTATCCGTTGGACAATTGAAAAGTTATCCACTGGATAAGTCTAATACAATTTATACAAGGTACCCAAGGGATAGCCAGTTACATGTATCCAATGTCCTAATAGTTTTAGCACCTTTGCGGTGCTCTACACTAAACCAGGACTTCAATGAACACTCTAAAAAGCATAATTGTTTATTTCAAACTAGTTGTGCTCATACCTTTGAGAAAATTAATATTATAGATACAGAGGAGTATTTACATGTAGCAGGTTATTAGAAATTTGTTATTCGGTCGATCCGGTAGCAATCTTTAGGCAAACTACATGTACAACAAGATGTGAGTCTCTATTACCTATAAAATGTCACTGTCTAGTCATCCACAAGATATTTACAAGAGCGCCACTGTCTTGTCTTCCGGCAAGATACATACAAGAACATGTCACCATCTTGTCCTCCCACAAGATACCCACAAGATGTAACCCATATTTCCTTTCACAAGATACTTCATATACATGTATCACCGTCTTTTCTCCCAAAAGATATCTAAAAAAGATGTCTCCGCCTCGATCGCACAAGATGTGATGTCTCCGTCAATTCCTCCCACATGATATTCACAACATGTCACCTTTTTTTCCTCCCAAATAATACCAACAAGACGATGTCATTGTCTAGTCCTCTACAAAATGTCACTGTCTAGTACCTTCACAAGATCTTACTTCTTAGACCCCCTATAAGATGTCACCGTCTCGCCTCCACAAGATTTAATACCACCATCTAATCTTCCCCAAAGATACCGTCTTGTCATCTCACAAGGAGATGTCACCGACTTGTCACCCTTCACCGTCTAGTCCCTTCATCTGATCTCATCGCCTTGATCCAACTAGATGTCGCCATCCA
Organism: Perna viridis; assembly: GCA_037379345.1. Taxonomy (NCBI): domain Eukaryota; kingdom Metazoa; phylum Mollusca; class Bivalvia; order Mytilida; family Mytilidae; genus Perna; species Perna viridis. The sequence goes on along the minus strand of CM074525.1, from coordinate 15,171,065 downwards.
GCCCACCCCCCCCCCCACCCCCGTATCAATTCTTAACTTTTTCTGTCAAGTGTAGTCACAAGATCTCACCGTCTTGACCCAACACGTCTCCATTCATTCCCCCTTGTATCACTTCTTAACTTTTCCTGCATGTAGCTGTTTGGTTAAGGTTCAATTTTCTGAGCATGTTTCGTCTTCGTCCCTGGACTTTTGAATAAATTATTTTGCTTAAATCGCAATAAATAAATGTGTGTACGTACTTTCCAAAATTAATGCCGTCTTCAATAGTTTCCGGAAGTTGCTTGTTGAGCGTTTCCGGAAGTGTAAGTGTGAGACCCGCAGCTACAAGACAAGCTCCTCCAAATATAACCAGTGGTACTGCAGTCCCGCTTTTCCCGCCGATCAAATCTGCCTACAAGGAATATTGTATTACTGAAAGTACAAATGGTATATAAATAAAATATACAATGTAACTGAGAGGCTGATTTTGCAGTTTGTTATCCCGAGAAAATCATGGTCGTCCCGAGGCGAAGCCGAGGGTGACAACGTAGTTACCAGGGGTGACAAACTCTCTTGCACCTTCTAAGCTATATGTTATTTTTTATTATACTGAATGTACCTTTGTCATTCTTTTTAAATTTCAAAACCTGAAATTATTTTGCATGTCTTTTTTTCCCTTCATTTAAATTGTTTTATTTTCTTCCAAGATTCTGAATCTGACTGTAACTGTCACAGTAGGTCTTTCAAATGCAGAATTAACAACAAAAGAAAAACAACCAAAACAAAACACAAACAAAACACAAAACCAAGAATTCAGTGGGGGAGGGGGGTGGTATTTTGAAATAATTTCCAAAATTACTTTTTACTCAGTTATGAACAGAAAAAAACCATGCTTCAATATTTTCCCCATAATTTATTATTGTAGATTTCCAAATAAAATTCTTGAACTTCAGCTGCTGCTGAAAAAACAACCATTATTTTTGCGTTTGTGTGATTTATTGGTTAACTCAACAAAATCCCAGCAAACCTCCATCTGATCTATTGAAGTTTAAATAAATTATCAAAAGTGGCGCCCATTTCAAAGACGTCTATGTTATTTGATCTGAACTACTTGGACTTTTTCAACAATGCTGTGGAAATAATTATAAAAACCTGCTTTCTTTACCGAACTTTCTCCAACTGGCGAAAATAGATAAACGACATGAATTATACTTCTTATTCAAAAGGGTAATTAGTACGTCCCGCAATTAAGGCCAATGCCAATGTCTGCTGAATTTCATTTATTGATCGATGTTATATCAGTTACTGATACGGACGTTGCACGTATTGGGTATATCAAACGCATTACGGACTTAGATTGCAAACCGGTACATAATATTCACCGGAACTAGTTTATCTTTTCACGAGACGGTAATACACAATACGTACTATCTTTTAAATAATATAACACACACAGTAGAATTTGTTCTTTTTACTTATAATTTTCTACATTTCATTCAGGCAATAACACACGGCACGCAGTTTTAATTTTCGGTACAGTTTTTTCGAACGCCATTAAGCTATCAGTATTTGGCAAATCGGGAAACAGATCTGTGATCAAGTGGTTTACGTTTCCATGGAAGAGCGTCTTTAAGGTCAGAGGGTAAAAAGCGAAACTATACCGACTTCGTCGGAAAACAACTATCACCCTCACAGACATGTGACATCTGAGCAGAATATTAATAATACCATCGCATTGGACCAATCGAAAGTCAGCAAATGGACATGAAGTAGTATAAGATCATTTATATAACAAAATTCAAAATCCCTATAACACCTTGTATAGCACAGCCCCGTGCGGGTCCGTGAGTCAAACGAATAGGCCAACAGCAGTGGGGGCTAGGATGCTCTTCCTACAGTGCAACTGAGTTGTGTGATTCAGGTGGTTGAATGGGGTAACCCTGGCATGTTTGCTGGGGTCGTCAAAACCATAGTGACGCAACGTGTTCCTTGCACGTTACAGAATCCTGTTGTGGTATTCTATCGGAGTAGGAACCTTTGCGCTTCGCCGCTGTAGGCTAAATTGCCCGCCTCAACACTCCTCTCCCTATTTCCAGTGGCAATTGAAACCCATCGCCCTGTCGTCCTTGTTTCTTATCTCATTTCTCATTTCATCATCATTTCATGTTCATTTTATCATCGATTTCATGTTTGTTGCCTGGATATACAGCGTATGGAACAAACCCAAATTTGCAATACTTATTTTTGTATTTGTAAAGTCAAGACTGTTACATGTGTAAAACCCAGTTGTATACACATTTTACAGTGATGCGCAATGTCAGTTTGTAACACATCTGCTTCTGCTATTTCAGAGGCGGATCCAAGGGGGGTGCAAGAGGTTAGCGCCCCTCCTTTTTATCGCAAAGTTTGTTATTTTAATTTGTTTGTTTGTTTGTTTGTTGGGGTTTAACGTCCGAGCAGCAATATTTCAGCTATAGTCAGACGATGAACATGAAATTGATGACAAAATGAACATAAAATAATGATGAAATGAAAAAGGGATGGGACACAAGGACAATAGGGTCGACAAATTTTGATTGCCACTGGAAATAGGGAGAGGTGGGTAGGGTCGGGCAATTTAGCCTCCTATGGCGGAGCCCTATGGTTCCTACTCCGGGAGAATACAACAGTAGGGTTCTTTAACGTGCGAAGAACGTGGCATCTTTCCCAACACGGTGCACCACTATGGTTTGCGGTCAGGTTTTCGGTATTATAGCCTGACAACCCCAGCATGTAACACGCCAGGGGTACCCCATTCCACCACCTGGGGCATACACCCCAGTTGCTCTGTGGGCAAAGCGCCCTAGCCCCCGGCTAGGGTTCTGAGCACTATTTAGTCGCCTTTTACGACAAGCTTAGCGCTGCTGCAGGCCTATTTTTTTAACACCCGGACCTGCAAGGGGCTTATTTTAACTTGTAAAATTGGCAAAAATGACACATAATGCCCTGGCAACCCTAGTTTTTAAAGTATCTGGATATACCCCTGCATTTTGTTTTTGTCGTTGACGTTTGACTTTTCCTGAAATGAATTTTGTAATACATACGGTGTCAGCAATAAAAGGAGAGATCATGCCACCGACACGTGCCCAGAGCGAACTGGAGCCCATCCCAGCATTCCGTATTGCAGTTGGAAATATCTCAGCGGAAATTACGTAAATTGTAGCAAACGCCGCCGTTGCAAACAACTTCCCAAGCATGGCCAAAGCCGTTGTTAGAACTTGCAAATCTGTGAAAAGATAAAAAAAATCACCTTGTAAAAATATTTCAGCTTAGATTATGAGTTGCGTGATTCGGAAGACATTCGAGGTATATGTATGTGGGTACTGGCCTGAATTTCCCTTGCTCTCAGTATTTTAGTCCGGTACTTTAAAACGTTACTGACATACAGGTTCGCCTGTCAAAACGTCAATATTACAAGTAAAATATATGACAAAATGTCTACATTTTTACACATATATACATTCGTATTAGTAAAATATAGAACGTACAAGTAGATCAGAAATCATATACATTTTCCTTCTTTGACTCAGCCTTGCCGTTAAGATTATATTCATGTAATTTGCTTTGATATCTGAAAACTTATCAAACTCGTTTTTTCCTCCAAAACCAGACATTAAATAGTTACATGTACTTAATAATATACATGCTGTGGGATCCAGGCATTGGGGTCAAGGGGAGCAATGCAGGTGGGTAAACCTCTCTATTATGTTGGGAAATTTTGTTTATTTTTGATTAATGATTGCCTGGAAGACATTACCCGTTTTGTTATTAAGGAGGTAGATCTAGGGTAAGGTCACAACTCTTACAAATCATTGGAACGTTCACATTTAAAATTTGATATCAACCTCATCTAAGCATCAATGTAACTTGGATTGATTTCATTCTGTTTCAAATGAAAGCTTCACAGGCTTTTGTGAAATTGGATATGATACAAACATATCACTGATTTCAAGAGTTATTTCCCTAACACTAGGTCTACCTCCTTAATTTTTTGATTAAAACACCTCCTCTTTTACAAAATTTAAGATCCACCATTGACACTTGTATGAAAGTTGCGCAACTTCCTGAACTCACCTTTGCCGCCAAAATTTACAGTAAAAATTGTACTGAGACAAGATAAGCCTCCTACTGCCATGAAAATAAAATGGCTCTTCTTCCTACCAAGGCGGTCAAGCATCAGTAATGGAAGTAAATGACCCGGAAACTCTACTAATACTACAATTAGGTAGTTTATGTAATAATCTCCGTATAATAACCCTGTGTTTAGTGTCAAACCATAAAACACCATACTGGCAACCATCCTATAAATAGTAAAAATGTTAATTGCTGTGGAGTTCCTGCTTCCAAAATGTCTATTGAACTACGTCTGTTTCTTCCTCTTTACGGACATGTACTGCATCGGACAGCTTGGGGGGGGGGGTGTACTTTAACAAGCAGAAATTGCCGTTTATTTTTCCGGGTTACCTTCGTGTATTTTAATATAGTTTGGTGCTCTCTCACTAAATTTTAATACATGTACTTGCGTTTTTGTCTTTTGTCTAAAAGTTGTCAATATTTGATATTGAAAGAGTTTTTATACACCTGCATTGTCCATTAGGAAACAACTACTTTATTTCTATTTGGGGGAGGGGCCTAGGATCAAATTATAAGTCCTGGATGTTTTACCAATATATTTTCTAATTGCCTTTTCATTTTTAGTCAAGCATGTCATAGATTTACCCTATTATTCATATAGAATATTTTTAAACATATCGGATGTAGCTCCCAGAAATATCAATGATAACGTAGATTTAAGCTAAAATCAATTTTATTTTTGAAGTGAGAAAATACGGCAAGATCGAATTGCGAAAATAACACATCATCTTGTAAAATTAATCGAATGAAAACATGCATAATGTATGAAGATTCCATGATTAACTGATTTTTCAATAAATCTCCAGCTTGGAGATGCTATTTTTCTCATTTTTTTTAAAAAGAAAATAGGTATTAAAAGGTAGTTAAGAGCCATCCCGAAAAGGCTTACGTAAAGGCGTATAATATTTACCACAGAAGAGTTATAATTGTTTGTGGAGTATATTGTAAACGTATCAATTTTTGCTATTTTCGCGGTGGACAGCAAACTGCGAAAAATAGTACCCGCAAAATGGATTTTTTAACATTAAATAAAGCTGATAATTTTTTGAAACCGCAAAGTTGATACCACTAAATATCTTCTTTTAACAGAATCAGCGAAAAATAGCAGCCGCGAAAATTAATACGTTACACTACCCCGGACTTGTCTTTTTATGATCAACTCGGTGGGTGTTTCTAGAAAAGCAGACGACACTTACTCTACCGGTGTACCTGGTCCATGCTCTCAGTTTTTAGTGGAGTCCGAGTTACTCATATGCTTTTGTTACTCTGTATTTATGATTTTAGTTACGTTATGTTCTTTGTTGTGTATGTCTGTTTTCCTTGTCTGCTCTTTGTTCCTGGATTACATTCTTTTGATTACCATTATAACCTTGGTTCTCTTGACTACTCAATTAAACCAATCGATTTTGTCTAGTAAGGTCTCACGTACCAATTATAGAAAATGACGAGCGTGCGACAACCAAGTGTCCAGTCAGTGAATAGTAACCAGACTTTTCCAGCTTCCTTCTTCTCTGGTCCTAACTCCTTCAACTGTTTATCATTAAATGTTCTTTTATTAGTTTTTGCTGCCTTTTGTAAAAGTACCTTAGCTTCATCAAAATTCCCTTTACTGCACAGCCATCTTGCAGACTCGGGTAGAAAACTTAAAATAAAAAAAAAATAATACTGCACTCTGCTTTATGTGCATGTACCTTTTAAATCAAGTTCTATAATCACAGGCAAATATTTTTTCACACGAAATTCATGTTAATCGATCTTGACGTGAAATTCATGTGAACTTCATATATAATTAACGTGATTTTCATGTGAAATTATCTTAAAAAGACTTTCACGTGACAAGTTCACGTGAATCTCACGTGAAGGCTCGAAACACCAGAATTCCGTAACAAAGTTTATTTTCTCAATTCAGGTGAAAATCACGTGAAATTCGTGTAAAAATCATGTGAAGTAATTTTGCCTGAAATAAATTGCTGTCATTCTAGGCATCAAGTGTCAGTATATGTAAGAATCGGGCAGTGGGTGAAACATGATATGAAAACACCCACCATTTTGACAATTTAATTTGACTATTTTCACCTTCAGAATCAGGGAAAACAGACAAGATTTTTTATATCCAATGCTGGCCCATTAAGTTACAATTTCAGTAAAATGCACTGAAAATAAACATTTCAAGGGCAGATAACTCTGTCAAATACCTCATTACTGAACAAAACTAGCGATGCAGTGATCAAATAATTTTTTTTTTTTTCAAAAAGAGAAGGTATCCTTGAGTGATATTTTATTGCCAGATCGCTGGGGTTATGACTTGCATGTTTCTGATATTTTCCATTTTGCCTGATTCTTACAAACATATCCACTTGAATACATGTACCACGTGCTGTGTGGAAAAGCATTGATCCAGACTTTACCAAAATGTTCTTGGCGTGACTTTGTCGGGATCGAAATAACGATCTCCAGAGGAACATATAGTTACCGCGTAAAGGAATTTTAGATCATGAAAGATGATTTTATTAATACTTCACGAGCTGACCAAGCGAGCATAAATTTTACAATATCTGCAAATTATACGTCAACATTCGACGCCCAAGTAACAGTATTTAATTGTTTCAACTTGTACACGTTAAAAGTAAAATATATGGAAAAAGTGACATTTATTGCTTCAACTGCTTTACTACAAACTTTTTTTTTTCATTTTATCAGCAAAATTCAGTAGAATCAAAACTGAACAAATTTGGCAGCTAATGCAGCTTTAAAAGATAATGTTGGCCAAGAACGCGTGAAGATTTATTTCGTGCTCGGATTATGTGTAACGCACTCGTTAAATGTTGGCGTACACCGGCACTCGTGATCATAATTTAGTTCTTCACTCTATACAATAGACCCTTTTGTGGTAAGTTGATAAGCATGCTAAATACAGACTTCCGCGAGGTCGGGCTTGGGTAGGAGAAAAGAATTTTTCCTCGCGGAAATAAATATTGAGCATGCTCTGCGCATGCTCATCGACCATCCCACAGTTGGCACAAAAGGGTCTATTAATCATTCGTTTCTTCCAATAATGTGTGACATGTAATCATTTTGAAATTTTGAAAAACATGCCTTGAAAGATGAGTCATATGACTTCAATTTACAGTACCTCTTAACAAAACTCTATGCTTCACATGGACAGATATAATATATATAAATAATTTATAAAACTTCGGCGATTCAATACAGAAAGAGCAACTAATCTCAACAGTATCCGGAGCTATTCTTACCTCCAGATAAAAATATACAGCCCTACTGGTGCTGCCATGGCTATTATAATCATATTCCATCTTCTGATAAAATAGCCCCAAAGCAGCATATACAGCTCTCCCGTCGGACCGACTAACGATATTATTAGTCCAACTAGGGTACGTTTGTTTGGTCCTACCCATTCCATGCCTGAAAATTAGAGAAAATGTGTAGAGATGTCGACAACATGTTTTGTCAAAGGCTACTTTTTTTCAAATACAAATAAATGTGATTAGCGTCTGCTACGTAAATGACGCTGTTTGGGTATTATACATTGTAGTCATGTCTGACAGACATTTGGTGACGTTGGAACTGAATCTCTTATCTGAAGAGTTAACATAGACATTTAAACGCATGCAGGTTGATAAATCGAACTCATTTTCAAAGCCGTATAAATCGAACACTTTAGGGTAACATGTAGATTAAATATTTTGATAAAAAAAAGGTTAAACTGTACATTTCTTATCTAAAACGAAATACTGAATGCAGTTATAAATATTAGTACATAAATTGATATAATAGTTGTTTATTACGGTCTCGACATATTCCCCAGCTGAGCTTTATTTATTTTATATACTATAATGTATCTATGACAACAATGCTGGTCAGTAAGTTCTAGAAAGCCCATGCAACATTTCGATGACGTGTAAGCTTATGCTTTGAAACCAACCATTTGACTGGTTGATTCTCATTGGCCAACTCAAGATACCTTTGTTATTAACGTCGATTGGTCTCTAGTCTGCGATTAAAATATAATCCAATAAAAAACGCTACATGTGATAAATTCTTAATTTCATCTGAAATCCATTAGAAAACATATAAATGGAAGTACATATATGTAATTATCATAGGCTTGCTTAACAAACTTCTTGAAAATGTACGCTTTTCCATAAACGAAAGTTCATGGAGCGTAATCTTGAATAAAATATAAATATTCCGTAAATACCCATGACATAGATTGTCATAAACATTCCAACGTTGAAAAATCCAGTAAAAAAGCGTAGTAAAACGTACATCGTATAGCTCTGGGACCAGGCTAAAGCGAGTCCTGCTCCAAACAGGCACAATATAGATAAACCCAATGTCTTTTTCCTTCCAATACTGAAATTTGACAAATTTAAACATCACAGAAACTTATTTTTATACATGTAAATATCTACAGCTACACTAAAAATAAACTCGGATGCAGAAACGATAATTTCTTCTTGAAAAATTGCCGGAATTAAAATCATATGCGACTCAGAGTAGTTCTTTCCACCAGGTGGCTATAAAAATATCACTAAAAATAAAAAAGGAACAATAACTCTGTCAAGAATTTTGGCGCGAAGCGAAGAGCTAGGAAAAAAAGTAATTGTAAAAATTCAAACTAGTAAAATTACAATTTTAGAATCGGATCGGTCAAATTCGGGACAGATTCTTTCGCCTAGTGCCTCCGAGGTTTTTCTTTTGTGGCGGAAGAATATTGATTGCTCTTGGATCTTTTGGTTACATAATTCAAACCCTTGTAACTCAAAAAAAAAGCGAAATATTCAGGTATAAAATCTGTGGATAAAATAATTTAAACAACGTTCTGACAAACGTACTTATCTGATATGAGCCCACACAAGAAGGATCCCGCCAATACACCGCCGAAAAATATTGTTTTGGAAAGTGATATCCTATATTTGTTACTGCATACTAAGTTCTCCTGCAAAAAATAACAAAGTTTATATTACACTGTACATGTGTATGCCGTGGAACCAGTCGTACTTACACAACACTGAATTTTTGCAATATCAGGAAAATTGATGATCCGTATAGTCTACCTGGTTCATGCTCCCAGTTTTTAGTGGACTCCGAGTTGCTCATTTGCTTTTGTTACTTTGTATGTATGATTTTAGTTACTTTATGTTCTTTGTTGTGTATGTCTGTTTTCCATGTCTGGTCTTTGTCCCTGGATTGCATTCTTTTGATTACCGCTATAACCTTGGTTCCCTTGATTACTCTTTTCTACCATACATGTACACGTGACATTCTAGTCCAAACCGTCATCAAATTTCAATTCAAAACTTAATTACAGATATATGATTATACAGGCCTTGAAAGGAAAAATTCAAATGAAAATAGGGGATTGAGATTTCGAATGTGGAATGAGGATTGGAATGGGTGTTTCTAGTTAATGGGGGATGGGGATTTTGAATAGGGGTTAGGCTTTCTAATGGTGATGGGGCATAGGGAATTCAATTTGAAAGATGGGAGTCTTAAATTTGGTGATTTTGAGTTCTGTTAAAATTTGTTTCCATCTATCATTTGTTGCCATTGTCATAGAGTACAAGTAATATGTAACTGTTTAAAATAAATGTACCGGGATTCTACGTCTAGAATGTGGAATTTGGACGGTAGTGGATTGGTACATGTCAAACCATTCCAAAAAGATATATTGCGATTAAATTCGTGGGTATACCGATCTGATTCCTCCATATTAAAAAGAAACTTTTGCAAATGTTTCAACCATGCAAAACTAAAAGTTTTTATTTTAGTTGCGATCATAGTTTGACAGGAACACCACTTCCTGTAGTAGCCGACCTTTTTTTTTTTTTTTGGATGATAGCAATCTTCTGTGCATACATGACATGTATATACATTGTACGTTCGTTCAATGAAGCCTGATAATCAAAACTAAATCCCTATTTTAATTTTTCTTGAATCTTGAAAACATAGCTTTAAACGTATTTATTGGAATGGGCGCCAGGCTGAGCCCATTCGAGCCTTCTCCATTGAACAAAGTACTATAAAACAGAATATCTAAATACATATCTGAATTCAAAATAGAATTAATGAGAAAAATAATGAGAATAAATGACCAGCATATCTTTAAAAGTAAAAATGATACATGCATAGTCAGAAAATATTTCAGTATAAGACAAAAAATAAATAACTGTGCATGTATATACAAATATATACCGTATGTATTTGGAGAGCTTATCACTCGGGGAAAGTTACTAGTATACTTCTTTTGTAAGAGATTTGGATGACATTGGAACCTTTTACAGCTTCCTTAATGGTATTGGTTTTACTCAACAGTTAAGACCATGTGGTTACTTGTAGAAGTTCAATTGTTCGTTATTTGGCCATTGGTGGATGACTGTCTCATCGGTAATCATATCACATCTCCTATTTTGCATATATGTACAAGGGCAGACAAGATATGTTCATATCACACAAAAGCATACATGTACATAATTCCGAAGTACATATGGTGAATAAATAATGTAAAAGCTTGATTCACGTCCGAAACACATTCCACACAAACCCAAATGACTTTTGACGTACATATACCAAATCTCTAATAAAATCATTTAAATATGGATTGATACTAGTTATACCAGACTCTTCCACACTGGTTTGTCTTGTCTGTCTTACGTCGCAGGAAACTAATGAATTTACATATCAGCATTACTTTCTTCGAAGAACATCAAAGGTATGAACTTATGAGACTTCCGAGTGTACGATCGGAACATTCTAATGACTTTACATCTTTCCTTACCCCTTCGGTATGCATCGGAGCTCTACGCTTATAACTGTGTAATAGTTGCTTACCTTCATAACAAAAGTGTAATCAAACAGATGATTACTGTAGACCCAGGCTGAACACTTCGTTTTTGACACATTCAAGGGATGACTGTTATTGTCAAATTGTGTATCGGACTGATTCAGATGATAAATGTTACACTGGTCGTAAGTGTGGCTTGAGTCCGAAAGCTTAGGTATATATTTGTTGACAAGTGTTTGGTGTTCCGGGCTTTGAATTGCATATGTGTCATTTTCAAGTTCAGGAATTTGACATCTGAAAAAAACGGGGAAAGTGTACCAATTAATAAGTAGTGAACTTATTTAAATAATGCATGAAATATGGACGGAGCGTTAGCTACGTCCTACATGTATATGTACATGTATAATGTAAGTTGCTAAAAATAATCTTACGGAAGTGGCGAAATTTGTCGACACGGAAGTAGAGCGGAGGCGCTGTTTTGTCTTTTTATACGTCGACGGATACAATTTATATTAATTTTCTTCATTTATTTAAGTCTGCTTAATTTGTTAATTTACAAACAATTTGAAAACTATAACAGCGACAGTTAGAAAGGAAACCCAAATATAATGTGTACAGCTTAAAGGTAGTTTGAGGGCACACATGTACATGTAGGCATACCAAAAATAATATTAAGAATCCAAATGTAAATGCCACATACAATGTAAGAATGCAACACAAAAAGAAAGCAGAAAACATAAAATATTTTTGGTACCAGAACTCTACATCATACGGACAGTTCTTTCGTTTCAGAGGCGGATCCGAAGAGGAGGGGTGCCAGTTGGGGTTCCTCAGAAAAAAGGGGTGCTAGGACATAATTTGTCATTTTTCATATGAAAATGACAAATTTTCCAAATACAAAAAAAGGGGTGCTAACCCTCTGCACCCTCCCCCGGATCCGCCACTGCGTTGGACACAAACTTCTTGTATTTTTTTTTTTTCATGTTGACTTCTTGGCTAATAATACTCTTTAAAATGACCTTTTTTTAACGCTTGGTTATATATTTGCCGATATTAACATCAAAAGAAATGTGTCAAACAAGTACTTTATCATTTTATTTGTTCCCTTGTTTCATTCATGTTCAATTTAAGGTAAGACGAATTGTTTTTGGTACAGCCCCATGCAGGTCCGGGTGTTAAAAGAATAGGCCTGCAGCAGCGCTAAGCTTGTCGTAAAAGGCGACTACATAGTGCTCAGAACCCTAGCCGGGGGCTAGGGCGCTTTGCCCACAGAGCAACTGGGATGTGTGCCCCAGGTGGTGGAATGGGGTACCCCTGGCGTGTTACATGCTGGGGTTGTCAGGTTATAATACGGAAAACCTGACCGCAAACCATAGTGGTGCACTGTGTTGGGAAAGATGCCACGTTCTTCGCACGTTAAAGAACCTTACTGTGGTATACTCCCGGAGTAGGAGCCATAGGGCTCCGCCACAGGAGGCTAAATTGCCAGACCCTACCCACCTCTCCCTATTTCCAGTGGCAATCAAAATTGTTCGACCCCATTGTCCTTGTGTCCCATCCCTTTTTCATTTCATCATTTCATGTTTATTTTATCATCAATTTCACGTTCATCGTCTGAATATAGCTGAAATATTGCTGCTCAGACGGTAAACCCCAACAAACAAACAAACACATTTTTGGTACATTACACATGAAGGAACATGTTAAAGCACTACAATGAAACCAGTCTAAACCAAACCACTGCTGTGTTTTAAAATTGGTTCTGTTAACCCAGGTGTTCTGTTAAGCCAAGGGTTCTGTTAACCCATGTGTTCTGTTTACCACATGTTCTGTTAACCCATGTGTTCTGTTTACCCAGGTGATCTGTTACCCCAGGTTTAAAATACATTTAAACTGATATAAAAGGTCTGTAAAAAGTGTATAGCTACACGTAAGACAGGTTTCGCTTTGTCTGGTTTCGGTTTAAACAGATTGCACTGTAGAAGGTTAGATGAGTAATTTTGGTCCATACATGTACATGTAGCAGATGATACAATACTACAAGTAATACTCCAGCTAAAAATCATGCAATATGAGAAACATGGTTTGGAAAGCCTACTCATTCTATGTGTGATATTTTGTTCAAAATGCTATTGTAAACAATATTTAATATGACATTATGGGTTTTTACTTAACCCCGTGTCTAAGGAGATATTTATTATATAGAATGAATCGTAGAATTCAAAATTAAGGGAGATAACTCTGCAAATGACAAAAGAAACGATAGAGTTGTCGATGTGAATCATCTATCTTATAAGCCCAGGCAGGTTGAAATAAATGATTATAAATTTTATCATACAGATTTACAAAGCAACTTGACAACAAATATAAAACTGGATTGACTCTTTGAGGGTGTTTATATATATAAAAATTCATGAGCATAAAACTCACAAAGTTCAAGATCAAAACAGATTCAGATTTAGAAAACATTTTTGAATGTTCAACTTATAATGCTGAATTAAGTTTTCAAATATTAATGCTGAATTTTCAAGAAAATTTCTTGTATTTTCAAGACAACCATAAAAAGTAAATATGGGAGACCTTTATATCGGCTTTCGTAAAAATGTAACTTATTCACTTTGTTATCAACTCATAACTCATACTCTGTTACACAGAGTAATATGTAGTTATGTGAGGGAGGATTAATTTGCTGTAATATTTGACAGAGACCATTCATTTAATAAAAATCAATTTTCTAACATTTATTTGAAACATTACAGCCATTTCCTCTTGTATTTATTTTAACGATCATATCGTTTACTATAATGTCACCAAAACACCAGCTAAACTAAGAAAAGGAGTGAGTAGTGGTACCACACTCATATAGTTTCTTTTTTATAAATCTTCAGCATCCATAGATATACTTATAATCAACATAAGTATAAGATGACATCAAAAAACAATCTGACCACACAGAATAATTTTTTTTCGCGTAGAAGATGACATTTCAAGAATAAGAAACATTATCTACATGTAACTGGGCGAAAAGTTGACTTTAATATTATAATCTTGAAAAATAACAATACAAATTATCACCATAGATTCGAAGTTTAAACTGTCTCCTTTGTAGAAATAACAGAATTCGAACGACTCTACTGTTTGCAGAGTTTTCAAGATTCTGAATGCACATCCTCGTTTTCTACGTTGTCCTGATCGGAACATACATGTACAAGGAAAACATATTTTTTTGTGCACACAAAAAAATAAAGTATGTATTAAATGATTGTAATGTGCACACATGATATTATATGTGCATAATAATGTACAATATATACATGGTATATGATTTTAGGTTTGTTTGCTTTAAAACTTTTTTTTACTTTGTTGATAATGCATCGATATGTTGGTACAATGTATATATAATACAGAACCGGATCCAGACACTTTGAAAAATAGTAGGTGCCAACCGGGGTTCTTCAGAAAAGTAGGGGTGCAAGGACATCATTTACCAGATTTTGGTCAATTCAATACATAAAAATGACAAAACTTTTCTAATAAAAAAGGGGTACCTGCACCGCCGCTCTTGGTCAGCCACTGATATATTGCTGTTGTCTCGACCAACGGGAACATGCGAGACTTTCTATAATCCACGTTGTGCGTCTGCGTTGAAAGATCAAACACTGCCTAAAACTGCATACGTTATTTCCGGAATACGTCACTTTCGACAGAACAATTTTGAGCCATTTAAATAAAAAACATGATTGTACTACGGAGCGTCATCATAAATAAATCGTTGCTGCTCAGTCCCATTAATTTACACTCTTTGAAACGTTCACTTACCCATTTATGCGTTAATCGTGTGTTTACACATCGTTTCTCGTTCGTTTAAACGCAAGATAAACGCACGATAGGAGCGTTCGTTTATTTTTGTACTTTGATTATTTCCTTGATTACACTGTTTTTGATTTTTTGTTTTGTTTTGTTTTGTTTTTTTCTTTGTGCTGTAGTTGATTTATGTATTTTCATCAATTCTATTTTCTATTCTTTCTTTCTACATTATTTGTAGATTTTATAATTTTTCATCGTTTATCGTGCTCTGAGCGTTCGTCTATCGTGCGTTTAAATGCACGTTTTGAGTGTTCGTTTATCTTGCGTTTGGTGAGCGTTTAGCGTGCGTGCGGGTATCGTGTGTGCAGGAAACCTAAACGTCTCAAGGAGTGTAAATAGTTTTTAGTTTAAACATATTTATTCAAGTATATAAGCACAACCAAATACTGTATACACATTTACGTACAAACTCATGGTAGGATTCGGAAAGAGGGTAAGTATCGGACATTCAGACGATGAGTGAATAAAACGTCCTTAAGCTTTAAATTTGTTGCAGCTTTCACAATGTTCGATGTTGGTACGGTAATAATACGTTTAGCAATAAAAAAAGGCTCTTTGCAGTTGTGCTTAAGGTGAAGGGTATTTCCAGATATTTGCCATTGTCACATATCGGTGAATTTGACGAAAACGGAAAGAAAATCAGAGAAAGAAAAAATAACCAGAGATCTTTGACAAAATGTTTCAAGAAAGGAAAATAGTCTATACTTTTAAAGTATCAAAGATGAACATGTATGTGGGATGATTCCGGACTTTTCGAAAGTATTAACAACGCATGTGAACAGTCTGATAATAAATATCCGTTTAGGTAAAATGTCACAATTTAACGACAGAGTTTGCGATTTCCAATTTCACACAAAGAAGGTCAAAGGCCCAACATGCTTTCACGCATATCTGATCTTGCACTTGTCGGGAACCGCTGGATTTCTTTTTTGGTCACACTGCAAGTATGTGAAATTCTGTAAGTGTCAAGCTCGGAGGTAAGTCAGATAAGATGTGAAATCTGTTTTTTTTTCTCTTTGAGGTAGAAACTTTATATCGGTCAATTGAAGTGCCATGACGGCCGTAAAACTTTATCAAATACCTCTGATTTAGATGCTTATTTAGCAGCATTCTTGCATTGCAAATGAAGTCCGTATATAGATCACAGGCACGACAGTAACAGGACTAGTGTCTAATGTATACATGTTGTACTTCTAAAGCTTGTTACCATGGTATACTGCCATTAAGAAAGGGAAAGTGTTTTGGGTTGATAATTGAATTGCCCCTAGAATCGATTGCACACAAACATGATTAGGACCTTTGAATTAAGGTCACAAATGACAATACATCTTGCAGGAATATAATAAAATGGTAAAGAAGGACAGATCGGGTGTCATAAAGTTGGTGGTCGCATAATACCTTGTTATTGATGACTAAATAGGCAAATAAATAAAAACACAGTAAACTTAACTATTTATGCTCAAAAGAATACTGAGCTGCTGAAAGTATTATGTAGTTTTCCTAATGTGATTTCAAATAAATGTGTAAGTAGTGTTCCATTTTCAAAAAGAGCCGTTTCAATTGAACCATTATTCATGCATTGTTTAATGATTTCATGAATTATAAAATATATATCACTCTTTATATACATGTAACTATGAAAGTATAATATACAGTACATTATACTTCCTTGATGTAACTGACATACTCAAGCAATATACATGTTTGTGCTACTTTCTTTTTCCTTTAGTTCTTCCGTAAGGAAATGCTTCAATTTTTCGCAAAATTTGGGTTTGCAGCGTATATTACTAATTTGCGGAAAGGGGCGGGGTTAATTATATGGTGTGGTAGAGGAATGGTGAATATACGTTCTACAAGGGATTCCGTTAAACTCAGTCAGAATATTTACGGGAGACTGTTGCATTCACATCTCGAAACGACTAATTGAGTCTGCAGAGTGACTATCACAAAAGAGTGATACCATACAAGACAAATCGTATTATAATTATTAATCATGATCACATGATACATACATTGTACCCCATAAGCAGATTTAATTTGGGGCAGGAAGCGGTCTCTCTTATGCTCAAGAAGTTTAGATAATTATACAAAAATCTGGAAATCAGTAGAGCCCCCGCCCTAAATGCAGTTGCCCCTCCCAGTCTCTTATATACATTCTCGACCCGCTATTGTACATACGTACTTGCAATTAGAAGAAGTCACAATGGAAAATCACATTAAATTAATTTCGAACCAAACCCATTAAACATTTTCTAACTCTAACGTATGGCTATATACATGTACAATGCATTCCCTTCCAGCAGTTAAACAAGAAATATATGTATGTCCTTGCTTAATACTATAGAACTAGTGCGAGAATGCGATATTAAAACATGTGTTTTAGACATAACGAACTGAACTTTCTGGTACGTGTATAAAATACTGTGATAGTGAAACCTGTCTAAACCTCACCCTCAATAATTCTAAAATCTGTCTAAACCGCACACTGAATAATCCTAATACCTGTCTAAACCGCACAATGAATAATCCTAAAATCTGTCTAAACCGCACGCTGAATAATCCTAATACCTGTCTAAACCGCACCATGAATAATTATAAAACATGCCTAAACTACATCCTGAATAATCCTAATACCTGTCCAGACCACATCCTGGATAATCCTAAACATGTCTAAACCACAACCTGAATAATCCCTAAACCTGTCAAAACCACACCCTGAATAATTTTAAAACCTGTCTAAATCACACCGTAAATAATTCTAAAATCTGTATACACCACACCCTGAATAATCCTTAAACCTGTCTAAATTACATACTTTTCTAATCTTTTATATATTTTATCAGTTAACATGAAGTTTGAACCTTTATTAACCGATCACCTGTCTAAAGCGACCCAACATTAAAATCAAAGAGAAGTTAGGTGTAGACAGGTTTCATTCTGCTCAGTAATGAAAAAAAAAAAAGAATTTTTCACCATGCAATCAGAGTTCACCAGAGTGAGTAGGACGTACACAGTTTCCGATCTTCTCTATTCAATCGTTTTAAACCTGTTATTTCTTGTTTAACATATAAACATGTTTTGCGATCTTATTTTTATTATACTTTTATTATCATCTTGTTACGTGGATATATGCTTTTTGTCATTTGTACCACATGACCTGCAGGTTTAATCACGTGACTTGGACAATTCAATTTTTTTTATGCGCATTATAACGCGTCATTCTAAGGATGCGTTTTTGGTACATACAAATAGTCGAAATTTCGAGTTTTTAAAATTTGAAATTTGACCTAGAAAGTCATAATTTTGAGTTTTTAAAGAAGACATTTGAAATTGAAATATCAAGATTGATCACTATACTTACGACCTGAAAAAGCAATCATACCCAGTTTGCATGTAAAACTATGAGCTTAAAATATACCATTTATATATGCAGATCCCTAAGAATCAGAGCAGGAATTTGTATTTTTTATTTATTTATTTATTGTTTTTTCTTTTTCTTTTTTTTTTGTTTGTTTTTGTTTGTGTTTTGTTTATGTTTTTTGTTCTGTTTCTTTTGATTCACACTTTAAAACTGTTAGGTGGAAATAAAAATATTTATATTCATAAGGTCTTAAAAATTCGAAAAGATGGCTGTTTTGAATTTTCGACTTTGCACAGCAAGTTTTAGTTGTTCCCTCCGCGGAATCGAACTCGTGCTGCTGTGACATATATGGCAACATCGCCTGCACTAATTCCAGCACCCAAAACCAGCTTTATATATATGTCAGTTCTTTGGCATTGATTTTAAATTGAAATGTGAAATATTGGAACGTACATTCAGATTATCAAATCCACATCCGGTTCGGTGCTTGATTTTTTGCCGATAGTTTCTTCCCTTTGCGATCAACTACACAAACAATAATTTTAATATACATGTATATTCATGTCTATGTGAATATTCTTTGTAATGATAAACAAAGCATTTAAATACATGTATAGCAAGCAGTCAAACAAATGTATATCAAATTTGAACGTTTACTGTGTATCTAGCAGGGGCAAAGCCGTACTAAAAAGGATGGACACGTTCAACGGTTCTCAAAACCTTACAATCCACTATATATTCAATTTTGGTCCCTAAATAGGTAAAAACAACTCCCACCCACCACTCCAATCTGGTTGCCGTCTATCAATAACATGTAAAACTCGTTTAAAACCTGTTGTTTCTCTTAAACGTTAGATGCATGTTTTGCAATCTTATTTCTATTAGATATTTATTATCTTCTCGTGGATATATGATTTTTGTCAAGTGTACCACATGACCTGTAGTTTTAGTCATGTGACTAGGGGAATTTACGTAGTTACTTACAAATTGGCGAAATTTCCAGCTAGTTTGTAATTCCTCTGTAAAACAGAGGCAACTGAAAGTTATAGAGAACAAAGCAAAGGAGGCAAAACTAAAAAAAAAACAAACCAAAACCAACAACAAATAAAAAACTATTCTAATTCTCGGGGGGGGGGGGGGATTCAATGCAGAATGACAATACTTTTTTCCGACGCAGTCGTTGTAGCTTAGTTTTTTACCCTTTGAACTTAAGGATGCTCTTCTATGGAAACGCAAGTCACCTGATCGCAATTTCCGATTGGCCAAATACTGATAACTAAATGGCGTTGGAAAAAACTGTATCGAAAATTTGAAATTGCCTGTCATGTTTGATTTTCTTGAAAGAAATGTAGAAACTTAGAACTAAAAAGAAAAAAGATCTACCATGTCTGCAATTCTTTTAAAGATAGTACTTGTTTATTTCTTGATGTACAAGAAAGCATGTACAACTAAACTAACATATCATATCTAAATTGAGTATCCATGGCTTTTGACGTTTTAATGGTAAATACATGTTTGTATATATGGATACATGTAGTAACAATGGTCCATTTTAAAAATTGTATTAAATAAAGGATCGTTGTTAAAATATAATATAGTATTATTGTAATACTGAATAGGCTTCAGAAACTGCCAAACACGCGTAGCTTTGTACAGTGCAGGGGGCGGATTTAGGCGGAGCGTTTTTGACGCGCGCACTCTATACAGAGAACAAATCATCGGTTGAAAAGTGAAAACAAAACACATATTGATTTTAGTACACATTAAAGTAGAAAGTAGAAAAAATATGTATAAATATCCTTATTATAGTCGTTCAAAAAGGTTAATGATTTTTTTTTAAAAAGGTCTAAAAATAGGGTGCTTTTCTCGGCAAACTTAGTTATGGGTTCAAATAGATTAGTAAGAAATTTCTAGCATTGAAAATTGTGAAAAATATATTACTTAAGAATCGTATCAAAGAAAAGGCGTCTCAAGCGTACGACCCCTAAAACTGGAAAACATGTTTGAATGAATTATGATTGATTTTTCACCAATCCATAGGCTTTTAATTCTGTTCACGTCTCCTCTAACATAAAATTCTGCATCCCATGCCGCAATGATAATATTGTAGTTACAAATATTGTAATATATTTATAGCAACAAGTCAATGTTTCAATGTTAAAATGCCTACCTGTGTTCTGGCATCGCTAATACAAAGACGGACAGGACCATGAAAGGTGCTGTTAAAACCCATCCAATTATCAACAACACATAATTCCTTTTTTGGAAGGCCCCAAATTCTCCAATGTCAATAAGAATTTCGTCAAACTTCATTTTTTTTGTAATAAAACGACACAAACGAAGTATATAATTAACTTTTTGCCAACTTTTTTTTTCAATTCCGGACTTCTTTAGTGTTGACGAAGTAGATCCGTGATAAACATTAAGTCAATTTATGATGAGCAGTCCAGCTTCTCTATTTGTGTGAGAGTCTTGTACTGTATTCCATATCGGCGAGGATAACACAACCTTTTTGGGTTAACTTAATTACACTTCTAAATCTTGTACCACTGCGGTAAAAAGTGATGCATCAGTTCGTAAAATATATGTAAAATACTATTTTATTGCCTGCAAGCATGGACAAACGATGATTTTACTGCATATATTTAAGATCTTTTTCTTAATCGCTACGAAACGAAGATACAATGTCCTTGTTTTCGCAAAAGACTGACCGGTTTAGTTATAGAGGCCGAATTTGTTTTCAGGTCGGATACAGCGATATTTAATTCCTCCGTCGTGAAATGGATCCTGGAGACTACGAAGAGACCTTTTATCTTAATATGTCCTAGGTCAATCAATGTTTAATTTACCTACACCCCTACTCAGATGTCTACCTACTGTTGGACAGTACCCCTGATAAGTTCCGAAATACGTATGTCTCTTCTATCACTTTAGGTTATCTTAAGTTATCAAAAAGATTATTCAGATGTTACATGGCGTTTTAACTTGTCTTGTTTGATGCATCGAAGGTTATACATAGGATGATCGAACGATTGTTGAAACTTTTTCTCATGTTCAATGTAACTATAACTGTATGCGAAGCGGGATATGTGTTTTGTTTTATTTGTAATAAAAATAACAAAACAACGAACGGACGTTTCTGACGAATGGAACATATTCATTGCAAAAAAAATCGAAACACAAATATCATTTTGACGTCTAGTTAAAGAAAAACATACAATGAAAATACAGAGATGGTACAGATGTATGGTATAGATATACATGTTGTATGTTTCATAACAAACAAGGATCCAAGGGATGCAGGGATTTGGCACCTCTCCTTTTCAATGGAAAATTTGTGGTTTTCATGTGTAAAATTGACAAGAAAGTAGATAAAGTCCTAGCACCCCTTCTTTCTGAGTAACCCGGCTGGCACTCCTCCTTTTCAGTGTCTGCATCCGCTCCTGAAACAAGTACAAAGTGTCAGTCTCTAGTAACTGTATTGAAAGTACTTATATAAGTCCTAACACAAAATGTGGATTAACTTTTCCCAGGGCTACAGTATGGGGTTATAATTTCGAGATCATTTTCATTTTCGAAGTAGAGGTACCCTCTTTTCATGAACAGTTCCGGGCGTATACCCAGGAGAAAGACATTAACAAACTTGCGCTTAATAAAAAGTACTAAGATAGTCCTATAAAAAGACAAAAGGTCCGACCGCTGAAAGAGGCGAGATTGGGTGGATAAACTTTTCTGACCTTTCACTGTTGTTGAATGTTTTCTAGATAAAGTTTCGAAATAAAGCATTTTGCTCAACCGAAACTAGTCATGTTCTTTTTCTTTCATTGAATAATATCTCTTGATAGAAAGGTCCGAAGTGAGAACCGGCGACCTTGAACCCCTTTTTTTAACTGTATCTTTTTATGGTGTATTTCTCTTTTAAATAATTGTATTGAATAACCTCTTAAATATCAGTATTGTATAATAAATAATCATGCATGTTCATAACATACTCAAGCGAATATGTAGCCCCCCTTTAAGCAAAATCTGTATCATACTTAGTTTTATTTATTATCATCACTGTCTCCGATGTAATAAATATCTAGTTTGTTAACTTAATTATTTGCAGAATAGTTTTGAGGAATGACTTCACAGTTTTCATGACTTAATGATTTCCATTTCATGATTATATTATTGAGGGATAGAATTTCTGCAGGATACATTGGAGCTTATCTGCAGGATGATATTGAGGGATACATGTAGCTTCATCTGAACACGCCCCGTGCAGGTCCGGTGTCAAAAGAATAGGCCTGCAGCAGCGCTAAGCTTGTCGTAAAAGGCGACTAAAAGTGTTCAGAACCCTAGCCGGGGGCTAGGGCGCTCTGCCCACAGAGCAACTGGGTTGTGTGCCCCAGGTGGTGGAATGGGGTACCCTTGGTGTGTTACATGCTGGGGTTGTCAGGCTATAATACGGAAAACCTGACCGCAAACCATAGTGGTGCACCGTGTTGGGAAAGATGCTACGTTCCTCGCATGTTAAAAAACCCTACTGTGGTATTCTCCCGGAGTAGGAACCATAGGGCTCCGCCACAGGAGGCTAAATTGCCCAACCCTACCCACCTCTCCCTATTTCTAGTGGCAATCAAAATTTCTCGACCCCATTATCCTTGTGTCCCATCCCTTTTTTTCATTTCATCATCATTTCATGTTCATTTTATCATCCATGTCTTGTTCATCGTCTGAATATAGCTGAAATTTTGCTGCTCGGACGTTAAACCCCAACAAACAAACAAAACAAACAAATCATCCGAACACAAGGTAACTAGTTCCTACAGTTACATGTACATGTATATCTCAGTTCAATGCAGGTTACCAGTGTTAACCACGGGGAACCTGATCTTATAGTTACAATAAGGATCACAGTTACTATGTAAATTACTAGTGTTATATCCAACGTTACTCAATATATATCTGAGTTAGCTATCGCTCGGGATAAAATAATGCGACATAAATGGCCAGCCCGTCGTACAACAATGATAAAATTGAGCTTCCGTGATTTATTTTTAAAGTGTTTTAACAAAAGTTACCATGTCTTTCGGTTACAATATCGTAAATATCTATATCTGTTAGGTTACCAAGGGAACTAGATCTTCTCGTTTTTGACAAGGAAGACAATAGTCTGAACTTGACTAAGAGATCGTCGGCATCTGGGATACCGGATGTGGAATAATGATACGTGGAACTACCAAAATATTAAAGCATTTCTGCGGCTGTTCTCTTGGCCCTCCCCTATTTCCACCTTGCAAAGTTTACGCAAGTATATTGCTCCGCAGCAGATCTATCATTCAACCATCCACACACCCATGTCAAGTTCAATAATATATATCTAAGTTCGGTAACTAATGTTCACTAGATCTTACATCAATACTATAAACGACTGGAAATACAATACATGTGTATGTATTTAACTGTAGGTATATTACACAATGTATGTTACATGTATATTTCGAATAGAGTACTTTTCAACGAGACTTTCGAAAGATGTTTCCAACAAACCTTTCATAAATTCGTAGTAGCACCACATAAATGTTATCTTTTTGTCTAAAATCGAGAAAATATTTAAAGGGACACATGTGAAGCTAGCATATCCGGCTCATCGGTACTTAATCTGTCTTAGAATATGACCAATTCAGGAGGTAGAACTAGGGTAAGGGACACAATTCTTACAAATCATTAGAACGTTTGTTTTCAGCATTTTACATGAATCTCATGTAAGCATCAAAGCAACTTGGACTGATTTAATTCTGTTTTAAATGAAAGCTTGATAGGCTTTGGTGAAATTGAATATGATACAAACAGATCACTGATTTAAAGAGTTATGTCCCTTACTCTATGTCTGCGTCCTTCAGCTACATGTACTGTCTGTATTATCTTACCAAACAGGTCATTTCTATCATCTTGCGTGTAATTCAATTGCATATCGTGAAGATATGTTTTACGTAAAATAATTTACTTGTTTATTTGATAATATTCTATTTTACCTCAGTTTTAGTTCTATTTTATTTTCCTTCTGGCATACAGATTATTACTGTCTTGTTTAAATTATGGTTATACTGCGTTCATAAAAAAACATAACTTAATCTCAATTTATGCATCTTTTATAAAGTTATGTAATCGGTCTTTATCATCTTATTAGGTACATTTATACCTGTCAAATCCATCGCAAATTTACGTCGTAAAATATTGTTGTAGAAAACACCCTAAACCGTTTTACTGCCGACAGAGGATGTTAATTTACTTTTTTCGTACTAAGATCCATGTTTGCCACAAAAGTGTACTATAACGTCGTTCTGTTAAGTACTGTGCTGCCTTAAAATCAGGCAGAAGCTTATGATATGTGATTCATGTATTTCTTAATCCTTAAGTTTTCGGGATTGGAAATCCTTCAGTAGACCTCATAGAAACTTTATTCGACAATAAGGAATGCAAATGAAAGATGGCCATTAAAGATATTGACACTTGAAATTTTGTTGCGTTACTATAGAAAAGTATTGGAAAATTTCCCGCCAGAATTTTACACTATAACCAGTCAAAAAATATGTCACGATATATAGCAGATCCAAGGAAATGAACATAGGAAGTGTTGTTTTTAGGATGTAACAAATGTATTTGAGCAGTTCCTTTGATTATCTGGAGATATACATGTTTATGATAAATCAACCCCTGTCTGGTTGTTGGACAAACCAATACTCAAATGTTCGGAGAAAATGCAGATATATTAATAATCATAATTGATAATAATAATATATTTCTTCGGCCTAAGAAGATTTAATCTCAGTCACGTGATCCACACTCAATAACCTTGTACAGTAGCAGTCCATGACGACTCGTAGCATATTTTCGCATGAAAAATCGATAATCTGAGGGCTGAGTGGATACGGGAACCGAAGAACGAGGTGACTGACCAAAGGACGGGACAAGCACAGTCCGCTTCAGTTATTTTCTTCTAATTCATGCGCGTCCGGCCCGCGGGCCTTAATTCGCGGTATCAATGAAAAAATTCTTTATAAACATTTTTATTTCTTTGTTTGCTAACTCAATTATCTGCTTGTCTACCCGTATCCCCGTGTGAGCAACTGCCTGCTTTATCTGTTTCTCCAGGGATGCTATAGAGTTTGTATATGGCAAGCTACATGAAGTATTTATTGTATATGTTATTTTAAATAGACTGAAAAATGCAACAGTTATTCCTTATAATTCAATTTAAGGTTCAACATTCGAGAATATCCTCAAAAAAGGTTTTATGACGGAAAGTCACATTACAAAATTTGGTTTATGAGATATGGACAAACAATTTTATCCAATCAGAAAGCTTGTTACTTCTGAAAATAAATTATAAACTCTTTAATTCAGTTTTACACATATGTACCACATTTTTAGGACGCTTACCCTACAGGTGCACCTGGTCCATGCTCCCACTTTTTAGTGGAGTCTGAGTTGCTCATTTCCGTTTGTTATTTTGTATGTATGATTTTAGTTACTTTATGTTATTTGTTGTGTATGTCTGTTTTCCATGTCTGTTCTTTGTCCCTGGATTACATTCTTTTGATTACCGCTATAACCTTGGTTCCCTTGATTACTCTTTTAAACCGCATCGTCTGCGAAAATGATTATGTACACTTGTACATAAAAATCAATTCTCCTGGGACTACCAGGCAGGTCATGGGCAACAAAGACAGGTTTTCATAAAGCAACAACGCATGCTTGCTAATTTCTGCCTTAAGCTTCGATGGTCTCGTACGTGTATGCCTGTTTGCTGCACCGGGCTAGTGGTAGCTTTTCGATGTGCATTTCGAGTTACGCGGAATAAGCCTATAGAAACAAGTGTATGACTACCATTTATATGTCGTAACATATATCGTGTATATAGCCCAATAACTCTAATGACCTTCTTCCTGAGTCAGACGACAAAGTAGCACTGAATGGACACTAAAGTGCAACCAATTATTGGATGTCATGCAAGAATATTATTTACATTTGTTACTCAGAGTTAAGTGTATGCTTTGAAATCTTTGGAATGCTTGACAAATAGATTGATAAAATAAAATATGTACTTAAAATAATTAGTCAAGATGCAAACCAAGTGCCAGTTTCAAGAACTACCTTTGTGTTCCGGAGTATATTTAGGCATTACCTCGGGGTTTGGAGATTAGCGGAAAAATGAATGACGCTTAATACCCCGTTATTTCAAGTGGAGTGTGCTACATGTAGGTGCATAACGGTTGATTTGAGTGGTCCCTTATATCTAAATGTATGACATGGTCCAGGTTACAGCCAAAAATATCAGTGCAAAAATGTATAGGACCATATGGAATCCTTATAATTGAAGGTCTGTGGCCTTATGTAAGAAATAAGATTTTATTTTAATTTTTTAAAGACATGTTTTACTACAATGTCATACTACATATATATATATGTACAAGTGTTGGCATTTAAATGTATCACAATTGTATAAATTAAATTACGATGAACTTAAGTGATTCAAGTTCGAGTATATACTAATACCCGTCAGTGCAACTGTAGTAGATCAATTACATTGGTTTCGACGACGTGACATGCTCCAAATATGAAAAATGCAGCGGGACAAGTGTACAGTACTAGTAGTCTAACGGGACTGTATATTTGGTAGTGCATGCCAACCCCTGTGCATTTGATGGTTGGATCGACTCATGTGGCTGCGACGGAAGTCTATTAAGGTACTCTGTATTGACTGCATATTTTATGGTGTGAACAATGGAATCTGTTGTTGCGAAGAAGCCTTTAAA
This sequence comes from Perna viridis, assembly GCA_037379345.1. Classification (NCBI taxonomy): domain Eukaryota; kingdom Metazoa; phylum Mollusca; class Bivalvia; order Mytilida; family Mytilidae; genus Perna; species Perna viridis. Next base: position 15,144,076 of record CM074525.1, on the reverse strand, counting down.
ATAATTCAGCGTGTTACTAGTACTTTTACCCTTATGTGAAGTGATAAATTATAACTAATCACAAGTGTTTAATACTGTATTCTAGCACATACGTCTTTTTTTTTGGTTATATTCCAAGCTTTGCATTTCTTAAGACTTCTACAGACAAATGAAATAATACACTTTTGACAGTATTCAGTGCTTCCTTGCAATATCATTTAAACACTTAAAAGAGATATCGGCTTCAGCCGTGGCCGGGTCTCGGTCAATATCTTCTTTCCGGGAGGTTCCACACTCCTTGCGAACTCTACTTCCGTACCGGAAGAAGATAAGTGTTCCATAAAACATGATAACAATCTGGACTGTGCTGCCATATGATTTTGTGTAATATTTCTTGCCGACGTTTGGTGACTGGCTTGATTCCCATTATGGCGTTGTACAATAGATATTTATATATCCTTATATTGTCACTCATTTTCTCTCTAATTAAGGACTGCTCTGTCTAAGAATCAGGCAAAATGTGTGTAAGGTGTGGCACATGAAAAAGAAAAAAAGACAAGAAGTAAAAAGATATCTACATCAAAGATGCTACAGGATAAATTTGAAGAGCTTTTCAGTTGTTTTCTAGATGTATTGAATATTTTTGAGGCAAACAGGAATAAATTGAGAAAAATGATGTGCCACTTATTGCATGATTCTTACAGAGAATGGTACTTAAATTGTTAAATAGACCTAGTATACAGTGAACACAAAAAAAAATGCTTTATTTAGACAGGAGTTCAGTTTACCAAGGTTCAAAGTTCAATTAAATTGTTGTTAGGAAACTAAAAATGTGAGGTTTAAACAGGTTTTCATATTATTCAGGGTTTGGCTAAGACGGGTTTCATTGACACGTGCAGATGTAAGTTCATGTCATACTGTCACCTCAATTATTTTTGTCGCTTGGTCAGATTTCATACGAATCATCTGTCTTTTGAAGTTAGACAGATTTTACATTTCCTACACTTCATAAATTCATCATGCGTCGGTCCTTTGACCTGACAATAAAAACGTATGTTCAATGTTCCACGAAATGGGAGTACGTGTTAACATGGCTTTGTACATGTTCTGTTCGAACATCATTGACCTAAATATAGATCGCACACTTTGAAAAGGCGGGGTGCCAGACGGAGTTCGTCAGATAAAGGTGTGCCAGACGGGGTTCCTTAGAAAAAGGGAGTGCTGGGACGCTATTTGCCTTTTTTGTCAATTTTACACATGAAAATGGCACATTTTCCAAAAGGAGATGTGCCAACCCCCTGCATCGGTAAATAAACGAAATCATCTTGACCTTTGTTTCTCCCCTTTGACTTATAAAAGGAGTACGGTGTGTGAGCATCCCTTTATTGAATGATTTGAAAACCAAATTAAAGTAACGGAGGATTTGGAGAAAGTTGGAAACAACATTAACTCTTCATTTTGTAATCTATAGAAAAAACAAACAAACATAAAAACAAGAAAAAAAAAACCAAAAACAAAAACTTGCATGATGTTTTTTTTTTAAACGCTTGACTGAACTATTTGGGCTTTGTTTCATTCCCAACTTCACATAAAAAAGTACAAATCTTTTTACAAAAACGTGATTTAAGGATCAATTTAGAAATTCAGAAAGTGACATGAATATCGATTTTATTCTTAACTATGATTCTCAGATGAACTTATACTTAAAATGATTTAAGAAAACAAAGGTAACTGAAATAGTATTTCGTGGAAGAATCCTGCTCACAAGTATTTGTGTCTGAATCAAGTATATGTAAAGCCAATTCATAAAAATTCTGGTGAAAGTATCCGAAAAAAAATAACACCTTATTCGTCCGTATTGTTAATACATCTAACTGGGTAGCTCAACCTTACCTATAGCTGCCAACCATGCAGATAACCTTCAAGTGACAGTCTTTGTAAGAATCAGGCAGTGGGTGAAATTTGGCATGAAAAAAAAACCCCACCATTTTGACATTATAGTTAACAAGATTAGAATCGAGGAATACAGACAAGATTTACCATATCATGAATGAAGTGATTTTATCAGATCGGTGTTTTTTTCGTTATAATGTAAGACGGCCTTAAGTGAATTTGTTATATACAGGAACACATAGAACTGTCGAATCTTAGCGCTCCCTCACCGACACATATGGTACATTAAAATGCTCTAGTAGTGCTCCAGCTAAGAATCAGGCAAATTTTGTAATATTTGATACACCCAAAACAAAAAATTGCCAGTACACATTTTCATTTCTGTAATTACACTGTAATTAAGTAGTTTTGTAGGTCTATATGATGAAATGTATAATTATTCATTCCAATCTGTCTGCTCTTAGGAAATAATTCACATTGAAAAAACGATGGTTTCTACTGTATTTTAGTGATCACATGTTATTTTCTGTTTACCTAAGCTTTTGAAACAAAATATAAAATAAGAATAAGTAGGCTTTTCAACCATGTATCACATTTTGCATGATTTAATAAGGAAATAAAATCACTGCTTTTACATGGTTAGGTACATTTATTTAGTAACGTTTACATTCCGTAAATTAACTTCTTCATAATTCACTTGCTCGCTTTAAAATATATTAGAATTTTTTTTAAAAGCCTTAGGGGTAATAAAAGTTACTTTTTATGATTTTACATTATTATATTTTTATTTTTGTTTTTTGTTTTTGTTTTTGTTTTTGTTTTATGTCTGTCTATTTGTTTGCTTGTTTAGTTTTGTTTCCATCTCTGTTTACCCCCGTTGAGTCTTGACTTTCGTGTTACATATAACCGTTACTTTCAAATTTTTTGTCACTTGCTGATATTATATAATTATAATCAATAAACAAGCAAAAATAATCATATTTTCTCTGTCGAAAGGTCAGATAACAAACTGCGACTTCGGACAACTAATGTGTAAAATACATCTAACAGTATTTTTGGTTTATTTATTGTTGCGTTTTGTAGTTGGTATTGTTTTGTTTTGTTTAATTATTTATTTATTTTATTTATTTTATTTATTTTATTTTATTTTATTTTATTTTATTTTATTTTTTTTTTTTTGGGGGGGGGGTGTTGTTGATTGAATATAAAGTTTTGAATATAGAGTTTTTTATTGTCCGTTACGGTGGTCCTGCTTAAAAAGTTCTTTGCCTTGAGTTCGGGAGATTGGAGTTCAATCCCCGGCGTATAGAACTAGTGGTTACTGCTTCTCCGCAAACTGGGTGACTTGTCAGAGACAGAATCGCAAAACGATGGTTACGAGCAAAAATAATGTCTCCGAGATGGCTGTCATGCTTAACCGTGTGTATCGGTTTCAATGAGATAGCAGGAAAAAAACCGAATGTTCTCGCCATGAAATGTGAAATAAAATGTCTTCTAAAGAACTAAACAAAGGATCGACTATTCAGCTTAAAACACATTGTTAGTCCACGCTTAGTTATGACGAATTGTATTTTAGTTATCACTACACCTGTGCGGCGAAGTCCATTTATATACTATTTTTTCTTATGATTATTACTGATCAGCAGAATCCTACGTTTTCAACGTTGAAAATATTGGTTTTGAGTAAGTGATTTACCGATTATAGCCTTCCACACCATGGCAGATACTAGTATTCCATGCATTCAGTTGGAACAATTTATCATTCGAACAATTCATACCTTGTACTAGCCCGACACGCTGAGCTGGATTTGTAAAGTGCAAGATCAAAGAATCAATAGCATGCTGGTAGGAATTCCACCATACTCGAACATATTATTCTGGTTCCAAAACAGCCAGTCGTCAATTTATCTCTAATTTGTACGTGTAGTCTTACTATGTACCAATGGTCTCCCGCACAAGACCACAGTGCGATTTCAATACTTTTGATAATGAATTTCAAGAACACATCAACTTTGTCCTTTAAAATAATTTGTTTTTATTCCGACTTTATCGTTTCGGGGTAAGGAGCGGGGGTTCTTTTCAGCAGGCTTTAGTCCCAGCTTTTCTAGTCATCGAACAAATGTAAATTTTATCATTTCATTGCAGTTTATCGCGCATTTCAAATGAATCTTGATTAGTTCTGTCTCGTTTCACTTTTTCATTTCATCTTAATGTCATCGTCCATCATTTTCACTCCTTTTAAAATTAGATTTTAAAGTGGTAAGTATTTTTCATGTTGAATGTTTCTCAGTTACAGTTATTGCATGTACTTATTTTGAAAAAAAAAGACATTACTTTTTGTTATTTGCTTAACCGAGTTGTAACAAATGAGGTGGGATTTTTTTATGGTCTAAAAACAACATTTTTGCAATTGAAACATTGATATATACTTTAAGATAGCACCGGGACAGTTAAACAGATAATTCGTAGGTTGACTTAATTTACACACAGACCTAATTTTAGTACTTACGTGTAAGTTTTTGTAAGAATCAGGCAAAATGGGAAAAATCATAAACATATGTCAAAAAAAAATACGATTTGAAAAGAAAAGTAGAAAAACCATGTGTAAATCATTATTATCAAATGATAAGTTTTGAGCGACCCATGAAATAGTATGAATAGAATAGAGCGCATTTAATTAAATGAAGAAAGGATTGAAAGCGTCCTTAAAACGAGAACTAAGGTTTTGTAAACGTACTGGTTACGGCTAGAGCGCAATGGTAACACCAGTACCCATTGGTAACGAATAGAGTGCATTAGTTACTATCACAGCTTATTGGTAACGATCGACGTGAATTGGTAACGAGTAACTATGATAATACATGTAGATGTCTGTTTACGTATGAGATATGGATTTGTTTACAAAGGGCTTGTTTTAGATTAAGTTCAATCATTGTACATGTCAAGTACATGTATATAAGATGGGCTATCATATCAGTCTTATTGACAAAAACTTAAAAAGCAACTACATGTACTTTACACTATGTTCTTTGTATATGTCAATTCACAACTTCATATAAAAACTGAAAAAAAAACAACAAACAAACAAAACAAAAGCCCAGGAATTTCATCGTGTGCTCCGGATGGATAAGAATGTCCTGCTCAGCCAGTGACGGCCGCAACATTAGACGTGGTAAAATTTTAGCTCCACGACCAACTCTGTCAAGGCAGAGTCACAAAAAGGTCAAAGACGAGCAATTACAACAAAATATTTTACAGGAAGTTGTTTGTTTTCACGATTCACAAACCGACGACCTCTCGCACTAAACAAGGCAAGCCATATAAACCAAACTGTATGACCAACGTGTATGATTTTACCATGAAAAGTCAAGTTGTTTACTTGTGACACTGATTTCAAATAGTCATGATGTAGACTTCAGTTTATAGATTGAGTTCATGTTTTATAGAGTTTAATTCATAGATATAGCTTCCTGTTTCGTGATTTTGGGTTTTGGGTACATCTTTTAGAGACGTTTTGCGTGTCATCGTACCGTACATGAAAGCGTGATAGAACGTTAAGATTATCAGCAACGCAAACTATACACTTAGAAAAAGTCGTTTTTGGCTCGAGGTACAATCCTGTAAAGCTCCGAAAAAGACACGTTGCTGTAAATATATACGATGGAGAAACATAAAGTATGGATTTTATCAAAATGGTAAAAAAAAATACAATTTGAAAATCCATGAAATTAAACGTGTAAAAGAAGTACATTGCTATACAAACCATATTTGCTAACTGCAGTCATTCTCGTATTTCGGATCAAAATTGGAAGTATGACAATCCTGTAAGCCTCAGTGCCCAATAAAATAGGGCATATTTTAAAACATTACATCCTGAGGGTATTTTACTGAACAATTATAAATTTTAGCAAAATTACATTTGTTTGGTATTTTAAGTATCACCCTTTCTGTATTTAAATCTTTTTTCTTTCCTTCTACAACCAGTTTGCAGTTTACATTTCTCATACACAATTCTTCTTTCCACAGGAAACGAATTATTTTTCCATGACATCGCTAAAACATGAAATGTTTGCCTAATATTTTGTTATTTTTCCTAAATGTATTTATGTTCCAAAATAAATACAAAAGAAAGGAGTAATTTTGCACGAAAATAGCGATATTTGGGCATGATTCTAGTCATATACAGAGTACGAAGAGCGCGCATAACGGCAGACATTTAGTTTCGAATCTAAATCTTTCTAAGTATATGATGTATGGTTTTAGTACAAAACGTTGCTTTGTGCTCTCAGAAAAATTGCTATCTCTTTATAATGCCGTGTTTATAATCTTAAAGAGAAACTAATGTTATTTTTTTGTTATGTTTATCTAATTTCATTTTGTTTTTCTATTGGGTATGAAAGTCTCGCGAGATTGGGTCCTAGTCTACCAAACTAGAACGAGACTTACATACCCTATTGGGGAACTCGATGTTGCAAGTGTCACTATGCGAGGGACAAGGACTCGGTATAGTAGGATAGCAGAGTTTTAAAAAGTCTTCAAATAACGAAGTTAAATGCACCGAAATATATCACGGCCAAATTTGGTATCATTTTTAGGAAAATCATTCTACTTTCAAATTAGAATTGTCGTACAAAAGGTACTGTGGTCAAAATTTGTAAAATGTTGCGTTTTGTGAGGGCGCCCTGTTTACCTTCACAAATACAGGCTGTTATAAAAAAAAAATCCGCTTGTTTTTTTCCAGTGACATTTACAAGACTCAGACCAAATCTGATACGTTTTAATTCCGGATTATAACAGTCTTTCAAACTTTCGACATCTAGTACTAGTATATTTGAGAGATGATTTTAATGGGAGTTTAAAGAAATCTTAGTCAATTAAACATGTAAGCATATAAAAAGAGAGGGTTGGTTCTGTGGTTTAGCTAAATAGGAAATCATAAGTGTGCCAAAACATTGGAACAGAATTACATAAGATTAACAAATGGGAATGTTGGTGTCTTACTTATAGAAGGGCACACTGAAAAATTGCGATTGCATTAATTGTGTAAATCCGATAAAGCATTTCGACTTTCACCCACAACATTTCCTTTTATCCACAAAACAACGAACTCACAAATAGTGTATCAAGTCATATACGGAGCGCCAATTATTTCGGAATATCTGACTCATTATGATTCTATGTTGGTGGTCTAAGAAGTAAGAAGAAAATTGATGATATTCTTATGATTCTTTATTTATCCGTTTCTAGGGAACACTCTTTCGCTATAATTAATTTGTGTACCCCGTGAAGAAGAGGGACTCCAAAATAATTAAATTGATGAAGAGATATAATGTACTGCAAATGTTTATATGCAATTATAAATGTGTAATATAGCGTAATTTCGAATCTTTATCTCAGTATAAAATCTATAAATAACGGAACAATTGAAAACTTCTCTGCCGTTTATACATGCTGTGAAACACAGGAGCTTGCTCCCACTATCAAATATGCAGCACCACCAGTATATATAGGTTTTATTTACCAGTTGGGCTGCATATATTTGATAGTCGGAGTAAGCCCCTGTGCAAAAACCGATCATGAAATACCTCAGCGAATGGACGCATTACAAAACAATCAAGAACTAATACTAATTATTTCCAGACCTAGGGCAAGCTGAAATCGTTTACAAATTTGTTGTTTCACTTGATGCTACATGTACATGTAGCAAACGGCATTTTGCACTACCATTAAACTCAAGGAGAACATAAACAGAACAAACATAGCCAAACTAACGTTGTTTTAGTTCATTTAAAACGGAAAACTATTCCAATATGAAATAGGGAAGGTTGTTGGTTTTTACATGGTAACAATGGGGTAGAACAAATCGCTATCGTCCATGCTATCTCCCAAGAGGCCGGTGCAAGGAAATTGAAATATCCTTTTTTCCGTCATGATATTCTTATAACCTGCCTGGCTTTAAAATAAAAAGCTATTCCGGTATCCAGTCACAAACTACATATATTCATAACAGGTCTGTGTGAAAGAATCAATACATGTTTTCCGTTTATCAAGAAACTGATAATTTTCGTTGCAGCCATGTTTATCTCAAATTTTGTCAAGAACTGAGATGGTTATATAACACTTAGGCCAAAAAACAGTTTTATTCAGTATAATTATCTTTGTAAATATACGAAATGTTCACACACTGGACACATGAGAACTTGTTTTTGAACTAATTGGAAAAAATGACTCTTTCAAAGCTGCTTTTTAAACAGAATATGCGATATTTTACTGCAAATGTTAGATATTAGAAGAATAATGTTTTTTTTAATATTTACTTTCTAGTTTTTACATTTCGATACCTGAAAGGTCGAGGTCGGCATTTCATTTCGAGCTGCTCAAATTTGTAATTTTTTGGCATGTTTACCAAAAACTGCTGTGAACAGCACTGTTTGCTAGTTTTTCTTAAAAATAGCTATTGATTCTTGTATGGGATGGAGTTTGAGCTGATCTGATGTGAAAAGTTTTGAAGTTTTCACAATAGTAAAGGGAAGTAAGCCGTAGAAAAATGATACATCATTTTTTCTTTAAAATCATGATGGACGTTTGACCCAATTTTGTTAGCGACGTGACCACAATCAATGTGTACGACATCGCTATTTCGATAGAGCTTGGAATGTGGTTTCCATCGATATATAAATCAGCCATATTATATACCGGTGCATTAAGATCTCAAAAATCGATAGCCTCCTAACCGACCAGTTGGCGGGTCCTTAACCAAGCCAATTCTTTTAGTTACATTTTGTTTTATTTTTGCCACCGGGTGAAACAAAACAAAATTCACTTTTAATTACATTTTTCAATTTTGTCATCAGCTTAGACCAACATAGTATAGTCCACTTTCATTAACATATTTTACTTTTGTCACCAAATTCACTTTACATAGAAATAGAAGTTAGAAATGCAACAGGCCTGAAAACGTATCCCACGATATTGGTCCCCGTATTGAAGTTGAGTACCATATATCTAGTGGCTGTATTTTTAGTTGCTGAGAAAAATCTTACAAAAATATTTTTTCCGTCCGCCCACTGCCCATCCGACCGACACTCACCATTCTATAACCCTATCTGCACGTGTGCAACCCAGACAATAAAGATGCTCTATCAACAAACCAAATTCGCTTTAAGTTACATATTTTACTCTTGTCACCAACTAAGTGAACAAAGTGCTTTTGGTCAAATTTAAATATTAAAGTGGTTAGGTACATTTAGCCAAAGTGTAATTTCGTCCAAGTTACTGAATTTTCCAACGAGTCTCTTATTTTCTAAAACAATTAAAGAGGTAGACCTAAGGTAAGGGACACAACTCTAAAAAAAATCATTGGAATGTTTGTATTCAGCATTTTACATCAATCTCATGTAAACATCAAAGTAACTTAGATTTATTTCATTCTGTTTCAAATGAATGCTTCAAAGGCTTTGGTGAAATTGAATATAATACAAACGTATCACTGATTTCAAGAGTTATGTCCCTTACCCTAGGTCTGCCTCTTTAAAGTCAATAAAACTGATCTTGTTCGCTCTTGAGATTTTTGCAACATTGTTTTGATTAAATAATATAAATTCTGTTCTACTTGAGGCCATTTTTAATCCTTTCCAGTAAAGTATCCTTAAACGTATCAACACCTATCACCTTATCAATAAACACTGTGAAATTCATGTATATTAAGATCCGACATTCATCGCAAAAAAAAAAATAAATCGTAAACAGTACTGAACTGAGTAAATATGAAAGATAAAATTAACACATTATTTCTTTAGTCTAAAGGTCCAATTTAAACAAATGTTTCATATGCATTTATATATTAATAATTTTCAATTATTTTGATTTTTAATATATAACTATATTTTAATCACTGTCATCCTTAATGGACTTTATGGCACATGTAACGGTTTAAATCTAATGCAAGGTTCATATAATCATCATGAGAATGACGAAAACAGAAAATTAATCTATATCGCCAAAGTTAGTTTTGTCAAAGATACGATATCCAAAAATAACATGGTCGGTTACGTTATTTAAATTGTAGTCTTTGTAAAATTCAGAAAGAGGGCCATTCGTGTATGTCAAAAACCAATCATATTCAATTTTATCACTGATTACTAAACCAGTCTTAGGTTTTCGTTTGATTGATGAACTTTTGAAATAAAAAAAAAACTTTGTACACGGAATTGGCACTTTTCAAGAGTTATTGTTCTGGATTTTCTTAGATTTGGTTAATTTTAGTCGGAGATAAATGTATGATTGTCACAAACGTGCAGATCATAATACAAAAATAAATAATGAAACGATGAACCCATTGAACAGATCTTGCTTTGTACCAGCGACGACACGCTCAGCGGGATCTTTATTGTGCTAGCTCACAGAAGCAACAGCTCACAGGTATTCTAACTCCGAGCCAATCATTAGTCATTCTATCCCCGCATATGTATTACGGAAAGAAGAAAAGAAATAAATTGTCATACTTTCATCTACCAAATCGAGCTAATTTCAAACTCGCTTAATACGTAAAGTTTCGCCGGGATTTATATTTCAAGTCTACCCGATCATTAAGTAACCTTTTCATAATATAACCAATATAACAATAACATAAATGTGATGAATTTATTTGAAAAATCCAAGACGGGAAAGGAGTCATGGCCATCGCCACTATACGTCACCTAAGTTACGTGATGTCTCCATAGATGGTCTCCTTCGTTTCATACAAAAACCTCTTGGACTTCATCACATTAGAACCAAACTTTATTCTGTACCTCTCACTCTACTACACTTCCTTTATAAAACAAGTCTTGACACTCCTGTTTCTGACCCCATTTCATCATTACACAGACTTGTTACCATCATTTTGGATATTGGTTTCCACGGACTCTTTAAACCAGTTTGTGTGAAAAGTCAAGATGAAGAAAAACGATCATTTCTTCCACTACCGTTTGTCAACAAAGGTATAGATGCAATTAATTTGGCTAACATCATCCATCATAAAAACGTTACCAACAAAATTCCCCCATATTTCAAAGACAAATCCATACCAATTATTTCATATTCCTATACTTCACCCATCGCATCCAAAATTTTCAATTATAAAAGGCTATTGCAGAATCTCGAGATTGAGGACTTCAAGGCTAAACCACCTGACTTTTCTTGCAAAACCTCTCCATTCAAATATGGTCCTTCTGGTCACGTCGTTACTGGAGATTAAACCATTATCGAAAACGAATATCTGCGTAATATCCTTTCTAAAGGTCCCAAGTACCGTGAACCATGCTCCATAAATTGGAATTATAACTTTAAAGTTCTTATGGATGCCGTCGAGGACTACGCAAGAAAATGGATAAAACGAGAACAAAAAGACATTGATTCTCTGTCAGAGTGGTTGAAGGCCGTGAAGTCTTTAATTTTGAAACGAATGAAAGTTGTAAGTAGGTCAATGAGTGCCAAGGCTACATCAGTTTTCAAAGACCCCGATGTAGCAAAAACATTGTCTACTATCCATGACAAATATGTTGTCGTACCAGCAGACAAAGCCAAAAACAACATTGTTTTTGTCTGCAAAATGTCTATATCCAATGTTTATTATCAGAGGTAGACGTAGAAAATAATAGCAGTGAAAAGACCTACACTGCTACCACTCTTTTCAAAGAAGAGATTGTAGAAAACCATAAATCTGTGCTATCCTCTTTTGGTCTCTCTACAAGGGACGATGATTGTGATTTACCGTCTATGTACTGGATTCCTAAACTTCACAAGAATCCATACAAACAACGTTTCATAGCTGGATCTGCGAAATGTACCACCAAACCTCTTTCAAAACTTTTAACTTCTATACCCACAACCGTCAAAGAGGGTCTACAGTCCTACCACAACACTTGTTACTCCCGTAGTGGTATTAATTCAATGTGGATCCTGAAAAATTCAAAAGATCTTTTGGAGACAATCAGTTGAAGACTATTATCTGAATATAATAGCATTAAAACCTATCATTTTTCAACACTGTATACTTCTATTCCACATACTCAGTTAAAATCCCGACTTAAAAACATTATACATCGTTGTTTTTCCAAAAAAGATGGTACACCTAGATTCAAATATATAGTTCTAGTTCTTGGTAGAGATTCTTCATACTTTGTAAGAAATAATTCAAAATCATCTTCCAAATATACAAAGGAAGATGTTTACAAAATGCTGGAATTTTTAATCGACAACATATTTGTCCAGTGTGGTGGACGTGTTTTTCAACAAACGGTCGGCATTCCAATGGGAACAAATTGTGCTCCTTTACTAGCTGACCTATTCCTTCACTCTTATGAGGCTGACTTTATAGCTGATCTGATCAGAAAGAAAGAATATTGTTTGGCTAGATCCTTCAATCTCAGTTTCCGCTATATAGATGACGTGTTATCTTTAAACAATCCTAATTTCGGGGATTTGATTCATCGCATCTACCCAAAAGAACTTGAGATAAAATATACTACAGACACGGTGAAGTCAGCCTCATATCTTGACCTACACTTAGAAATCGATGGTAAAGGAAAACTATTGACCAAATTTTACGACAAACGTGATGACTTTTCATTCAGAATTGTCAACTTTCCTTTCATCCATGGCAACATCCCTTCGACTCCTGCGTATGGAGTGTTCATATCACAATTCATACGTTATGCCAGAGCTTGCCGAAACTACGCAGACTTTTTGTATCGCGCTAGAACTCTAACAAATAGGCTTCTGGAACAGGGTTATGTTGGTACAAGATTGAAGTCATCACTACAGAAGTTTTATGGTCGTCATCATGAACTCGTGGATCGTTATGGTGTATCCATCAGCACCATGAAAACTGATTTATTCAACGGGTCATAGTTTTCCTTTCCTCATTTGTATACCCCGCACTTGACTTTTTATGAGCAACTCGGCGGATGTTTCTAGAAAAGCAAAGGACGCTTACCCTACCGGTGCACCTGGTCCATGCTCCCAGTTTTTAGTGGAGTCCGAGTTGCTCATTTACTTTTGTTACTTTATATGTATGATTTTAGTTACTTTATGTTCTTTGTTGTGTATGTCTGTTTTCCATGTCTGTTTTTTGTCCCTGGATTACATTCTTTTGATTACCGCTATAACCTTGGTTCCCTGATTACTCTTTCATAACATGAAAAGATCAATAAATTACAAAATGTGAAATAGTAATGAGTCACGTGATCTTTTAACCAAGCCGTTGTCAAACCATATAAATGTCTAAAGTGTTGTGGGTAGATGGCGTATATTTACTAGTCCACCATTTAATATGCATTATTGTTCAAAATGTGATGCAGGAAGTCCGAAAAAATTGATCACATTACTTTAATTATTGATGCCATAGGTTCCTGTACATTTTTGCAGTGATACTTTTGGCAATAGCTTGGACCATATCATACATTTGGATATAAGGGACCACTCAAATCAACAGTTATACACCTAGCACACTCCACTTGAAATATCGGGTTACTAAGTTTGATTCATTTTTCCGCTAATCTTCAAACCCGAGGTAATGCATTCCAAAGATTTTAAAGTCTCTAATACACTTCACTCGAAGTTATTAATGTAGATAATATTCTCGCAAAACATCAAAGTAACAGTTGGAATTTAGTTTCTGTACATTACGTATTTTTCGTCTGACTCAGGTCAAAGTTCATTAGATGTATTTAGGCCATCTGCTTGACAGGTAATAAACGGTTCGTAAAGTGATTGAGATGGGACGTTTTGCGTATTCGTGCATTTCATTGAAATCTGAATCAAAAACGCTACTGAAAAATAACTTCCAGCAGCATTCATGTAAAATGAAATATGCTTTTAAATGGGTGCAGTTGTTGTCTCTTTGACACTTTCACTATTTCCATTCTCGGTATATCTTTAAAGAGTAATCAAGGGAGCCAAGGTTATAGCGGCAATCAAAAGAATGTTATCCAGGGACATGGACCAGACATGGAAAACAGACATACACAAATAAAGTATGAATAAAATTAATTGCTGTAGTCTTTTCCACTATATTTTTGCATTATCTAAACCACAGAATTTTTCACAAGGTGGCGACATTAAAACAAGCACACTGGTGACTTGAGTACAGTGGCATGTAACGGATACGTGCGTTTTGTTTGTTTGTTTGTTGGGGTTTAACGTCCGAGCAGCAATATTTCAGCTATATTCAGACTATGAATATGAAATTGATGATAAAATGAACATGAAATGATGATGAAATGAAAAAGGGATGGGACACAAGGACAATAGGGTCGACAAATTTTGATTGCCACTAGAAATAGGGAGAGGTGGGTAAGGTCGGGCAATTTAGCCTCCTGTGGGGAGCCCTATGGGTCCTACTCCGGGAGAATACCACAGTAGGGTTCTTTAACGTGCGAGGAACGTGGCATCTTTCCCAACACGGTGCACCACTATGGTTTGCGGTCAGGTTTTCCGTATTATAACCTGACAACCCCAGCATATAACACGCCAGGGGTACCCCATTCCACCACCTGGGGCACACATCCCAGTTGCTCTGAGGGCAAAGCGCCCTAGCCCCCTGCTAGGGTTCTGAGCACTATTTATTCGCCTTTTACGACAAGCTTAGCGCTGCTGCAGGCCTATTCTTTTAACACCAGGATCTGCACGGGGCGAAAAGTCAAGTTGTTTATTCATGATGTACAGAGTTTAATTTATAGATATTGCTTCTTGTTTCGAGAATTTTGGTTTTGCGTACATCTTTTAGAGACTTTTTGCGCAAAGGTCGTACACAAAAGCGTTATAGAACGTCAGGATTATCATCAACGCAAACTGTACATGGGGAAAAAGTTGTTAGCTCGTTGAAAATCTTGTAAAGCTCCGAAAAAGAGACGGTGCTGTAAATATATACGATGGCGAAAGATATAATTAGGATTTTATTACAATGAAAAAAAAATTAAATTTGAAAATTAATGAAATTAAATATGTAAAGTTGCATTACTATACAAGCCATATTTGCTTACCTCAGTCATTCTCGTATTTAGGACCAAAATTGGAAGTATGACAATCCTGTAAGCCTCAGTGCCCCCAATAAAATAGCGCATATTTCAAAACATTAGGTTTTGAGGGTAGTTTTGCTGAACAAAACTTTTTATAACTTTTTGCAAAATAAAATTACATATATAATATGTAAAATAAAAAATATAAAATAAAAATAAAACTTAGTAACAGAATTATAACCATTTTTTTTACATTTTTTTTGTCCTTTACATTCCTCTAAACAGGGAAATAGTTATTTTTCCATGATATAACAAGAGCATCATACTATGTAACTAAAATGACTTCCCGAAACTCGCTGTTTGATATAGTAGACTGAGTGATATGTTTTACAATAATTGGGTATTTACTTGAAAATGGTTGTTAAGTAAATATTTATAATGAAAAATGCTTTTGTTACAAGCTGAAAAAGTCGAATTCATACGGTAGTTATCGTTAAGTACATCGCTTAGTTTGAGATATTTGTCTAAAATATTTTGTTATATTTCCTTAATGTATTAATGTTCCAAAATACATACAGAAGAAAGTGATAAAAGTGCACGAAAATTACGATTATTTGGCATTTTCTAGCCATTCAATAGAGTACGAATAGCAAATGTATTTGGTTGTAATGTTTAATATGATTGGTTACTTCTTATATTTGATATGATACATTTGAACCATGTGTACATATACAGCATAACGGAAGAAGCTATGTTAATGCTAGTATATGTACGAGGACACAATTAATTTCGTAGTGCATTTCAACAGACCCATCTTGACATCTAAAAAAAATTCCACCACTTCAAACTCATTCAAACTTCACCAATATGGAAACATGTATAAAAGCAGATTTCTATAAGAGTGCCAGAAAAATTCACCATCATATTTTATTTTTAGCAACTTTGCTTCGGAGACCCCGTAGGCATGAAAAGCGACCTCTGCCAAATGTCCTAAATTTTGACCTTCTTTGATAGGACCAAATCACAACCTCCACATAAAATTACAGGATGAAAAAAAACCTTGTAAATTTGATCCTTGCCCTACATTTCTGCAGTTAATACTAAGCAATAAAGTTTATGACAGCAAAGATAAAAAATCAGGAAGAAACACACTAAAAAAAAGGAACTATATTCGTATACAACGAAAAGTCAAGGGGAATAATTGTGATCTCATACCTATAGTAGTTATGTATTTTTATACCACCCACACGATACATTATATGTACATCAACTTATATATACCGTATGGTTTTCGAACAAAACATTGTTTTCTGATCCAAAAAAATGGCTTTGCTTTTATATTGCTATGTTTCTTATCTGAAACGGGAATTAAACAAATATTTTGTTATGTTTATCTTGCTTTCGTTTTGATTTTCTATCGGGGAACTCGCTGTTGCTAGTGTTACTATGCGAGGGACAAGGATTCGGCTGGCGGGATTTAAAAAGTCGAATTTTCTTTTATTTGCATCTTTTACTCTTGTCACCAGATTAAACAAACCAAGTTCACCTTTAGTTACATCTTTTACTTTTTTGACCGGACTAAATAAACCAAGTTCGTTTTTAGTTACTTTAACTTTTTTCTCAGTTTAAACTAACAAAGTTCACTTTTAGTTATATATTTAACTTTTATCACAAGCTTAAACAAACCCAATTTACTTTTAGTTACATCCTTCTCTCTTGTCACTAGACAATAATTGTTAGTTCATTCATTCATTTCTTTATTTATTGGGATTACATGAATATAGACAGAACATATTTACACATAAGTTAACTACAAATATAGAAAATAGTTACATGTATGTATGTAATATTATAAATGCAAAAATAAAGTCAACAAAATTTATAATACATACATATATCACATATATGTATGGCGAGGTTGAGTGAAGTAAGAATATACAGAGAATAAGATAATACTTTCAATATAATACTTAAAACGAATAGTTTACAATTTGAAAAATCTTCTTCTCTAAAACCATATAAGATCATTTAATGAAAATAAGCATATTGGTACTTGAGTGTATTGTGCTCGAAATGACTTGTGATTTTTAATCCGTGAATAGATGTGGCTGCCTATACTAAAAACAAAACAAAGGGGTCGGAAGACATTTTTTGAAAATACTTCTACTGTTGACTTTAGCAAATTCTAGTTCAGGTCATAAAATGCTATTAAAAGCATTTTCTGCATTTGATAATTCAGTTAATTTTAACTCTAGTTTTTTTCAAATTAACAAAATGTTAACCAGGTGAGCCTCTAATTTTTGAGCCCCGTGCATGTCCGGTTGTTACAAAAATAGGCCTGCAGCAGCGCTAAGCTTGTCGTAAAAGGCCACTAAATAGTGCTCAGGACCCTAGCCAGGGGCTAGAGCACTCTGCCCACAGAGCAACTGGGATGTGTGCCCCAGGTGGTGGAATGGGGTACCCCTGGCGTGTTACATGCTGGGGTTGTCAGGCAATAAAACGGAAAACCTGACCGCAAACCATAGTGGTGCACCGTGTTGGGAAAAATGCCACGTTCCTCGCACGTTAAAGAACCCTACTGTGGTATTCTCCCGGAGTAGGAACCAGAGAGCTCCGCCACAGGAGGCTAAATTGCCCGACCCTACCCACCTCTCCCTATTTCCAGTGGCAATCAAAATTTGTCGACCCTATTGTCCTTGTGTCCCATCCCTTTTTCATTTCATCATCATTTCATGTTCATTTTATCATCAATTTCATGTTCATCGTCTGAATATAGCTGAAATATTGCTGCTCGGACGTTAAACCCCAACAAACAAACAAAACAAACTAGCTTTTGATATTTCATTAAAAATTCCTAGGTAAATAGAAAATAAACAACATTATACTGAATGTACTGTAGAATTCAAAATTAAGGGAGTCAATTCTGTAAATAACACTAAAATACAGTAGAAACCTTTGGATTTTTTTTAATGTAAATGGTCCCCAAATAGCATACAGAGCGGAATGAATGATTACTCATTTCTTCAAATAGACCGATCAAGCAACTCAAAAACAAAAATAAAATTGTGTAGCCGTTTTTTTGGAGTGTGTCAACTATTACAGAATTTGCATGATTCTTACCTTGAGTACTATTTAAGCATTTAATATATCATATTTGTTTCGAAGAGGGAGCTTAAACGGATTCCTGGAAGGCCTCTTACATTATAAGGATTTTATTCAAAATAAACATATAGCTATAACGATTTGAAAAGAAAAATGGAAAAATATCACATGTCATTCATTTGTCAAATTAAAAGTTGATGTTTTGAACGAGCTATGAAAGAACATGAATTCAGAACATTATTTTAACAAAGGAAGAACGGTTGTGAAAGCGCTCTGAAATAGAGAACCAACCTGTTTCGAGATTTTTGGCTTTGAGTACATCTTACAAGACGTTATGCATGATGGTCGTACTTGTAAGCTTAATAGAACGTCAGGATTATCAGTAACGCAAAGTATACATTGATAAAAGTCGTTTTAGCTCGTGGAAAATCTTGTAAAGCTTCGAAAAAACATATACGATAAAGAAAAGATAAAATATGGATATTATTAAAATGGTGAAATTAATACAATTTGAAAATTCATGAAATTAAACCTGTAAAAGAGCATTACTATACAAACCATATTTGATAACTGCAGGCATTCTCGTATTTTGGACCAAAATTGGAAGTGCGACAATTTTGTAAGTCTCAGTACCCGAATAAAATATTGCATTTATCAAAACGAGGATAATTTTGCTGACCAATTATATATTTTAGCAAAATAACATCTATATATAGCAAATAACATTTATTTATAGCAAATAACATTTATTTATAGCAAAATAACATTTTTTATAGCAAAAGAACATCTATTTATAGAAAAATAGCATCTATTTATAGCAAAATAACATTTATTTATAGCACAATAACATTTATCTATAGCAAACTAACATTTATTTAGTAATAATACTATCACCCTTTCTTTATTTTAAATATTTGTCTTTATTTCTACAATCATTTATATTTTTCGTGTACAGAACACAATTCCTCTTTCCATATGGGAACGAAATTGGTTTTTTGTGACATCACCAGAACATCATCCTACAAATGTATGTAATTAAAATGAAGAACCTTGTTGTTTGATATGGTAGACTAAGTGATATGTTTAACAATAATTTTGTATTTACTTAAAAATGGTACTTAAGAAGACATGAACCGTTAAGCGCATGAATTGCTTGCCAAATATTTTGTTATTTTTCTCACATGTATTTATGTTCAAAAATAAATACAGAGGAAAGGGGAAATTTTGCACGAACATTGTGATTATTGGGCGTGATTCTAGTCGTATACGGAGTACGAAGAGCGCGCATAACGTCAGACATTTATTTCCCAATTTATATTTTTCTATTATTGGATTTTCATGTTTAATATATCAGCACCATGAAAACTGATTTATTCAACGGGTCATAGCTTTCCTTCCCTCGTTTGTCTACTCCGGACTTGACTTTTTATGAGCAACTCAGCCGGTGTTTCTAGAAAAGCAGAGGACGCTTACCCTACCGGTGCACCTGGTCCATGCTCCCGGTTTTTAGTGGAGTCCGAGTTGCTCATTTACTTTTGTTACTTTGTATGTATGATTTTAGTTACTTTATGTTCTTTGTTGTGTATGTCTGTTTTCCATGTCTGGTCTTTGTCCCTGAATTACATTCTTTTGATTACCGCTATAACCTTGGTTCCCTTGATTACTCTTTAATATCATGATAAATATGTAGAGCATACAAAAACGTGCTTTGTAATTGCAGGTATGGTAGATATGAAATTTTAATACCATCCCGATACAATAAATGTACATGAACTTATATATAACGTATGGTTTTAGAATAAAATGTTGCTCTCTGCTCCCAGACAAATCGCTATCTCTTTATAATGCCGTTTCACATCTTAAACTGCCATTAATGTTATTTTTTTATGTTATTCTACTTGATTTTGTTTCTATTGGGGAACTCGATGTAAGGTGTTACGATGCGAGGGAATCGGGAGGCGGGACCTTAAACAAGCAATTTTCTCTTTTAATTTCATCTTGTTTACTTTTGTCACCAGGTTAAACTAACACGGTTCACTTTTAGTTAAAACTTTTACTTTTGTCACCAGTTTGAACAAACCTAATTCACTTTTAGTCACATATGTTACTTTTGTCACCAGATTAAATAAACCAGATTTACTTTTTAGTTACATCTTTTACTTTTGCCGTCAACAGGAAGTAGAAAGGCGACAAACCTGAAATTGCATCCCACGATATAGGTCCGCAGAATGAAGTTGAGTACCTTATATCTAGTGGCTGTGACGTTTAGTTGCTGAGAAAAATGTTACAAAAATGTTTTTTCCGTCCACCCGCTACCCGCTCGGCCGACATTTGCCATGTATTCTACAACCCAATTTGCATAAGTGCAATCCAGACACTTTCAAATACGCACCTCAAACAAAACCCTCTTGTCACCATCTAAGTAACGATGTTTTTTTTTGCGTCAAATAGTAAAGTGGTTAGGGACCTTAAGCCAAAGTATACTATCGTCAAAAAATATAGAATTTTCTAACGAGCATTTTATTTCATAAAGAAGTTTAACTCAATAAAACTGATATTTTGTTGTCCTTAAGACTTATGCAATTGTTATGCTTATTGTTTTGATTTATCAATATTAATTCTGATTTAGTGGAAGCCATCCTTAAACCTTTTTACGGTTACGTATTCTAATCTTTATCATCACTTATCACCTTGTCAATAAGTACCATAAAATCTATTTACATCAAAATCCGACATTTATCAGAAAAAGAAATCAAATTTAAACAGTGCTGAAATGAGTAATTTTGAACGATCAAATTAACACATTATTTCTTTATTCTAAAAACAAATTTAAACTAATGTCTTATTTATATAGTAATAATTTTCAATTAATTTATTTTTTTAATTTATACCTATATTTTAATTACAGAAGGAATTCGCCATTCGCCAGCATTAAAATTTCAAACAATAACTTTCGAATTCGACAGGACGTTTTCGAACAATTCATGTTTCAGATGCCGCCATGGTAGTGCTGTCCACTCTACATTTTGCCGTTATGTTGTATGAAAGTACTTGATTTTAAAGTCATAAACGACATCTATTTTTTTAAAAAAAATCTGTTTTGTGCCGTTGAATTGTTTGCTTGCTTTTACAACATAATGCCATAAATGAGTCAACGCTTTCACTTTATTCATTACATTCCATACAAAATCAAACTGTATTTTTCTTAATCAGTTTTTAAAATAATTATCTATTGGTTTCATCATACTATGATTTTAATATGAAGAAAAATAGATACTTCGAAGTTACTTTTTTTGTTTACTGTTTTTGTTGTTAAAAAAATAAATAACGAAAGATAAATGTGACGTCAAATATTATTTGCACATGCAATGAAACTGTGATTCTATTGTTTTTATCATGTATAACCATTAATATTACAACACTGTTGAAAGAGTTATCAATGGAACCAAGATTTTAGCGGAAATCAAAAGAATGTAATCAAGGGTCAAAGAGCAGAGATGAAAAAAACATACCATGACAACAATGAACATACAAAGTGACAAAAGTAAATACCCTTGGTTCCCCTGAACATACAAGTGACAATGGTTCCCTTGATTACTCTTTCTTTTCTCTGGAT
The DNA here is from genome assembly GCA_037379345.1 of Perna viridis. Taxonomy (NCBI): domain Eukaryota; kingdom Metazoa; phylum Mollusca; class Bivalvia; order Mytilida; family Mytilidae; genus Perna; species Perna viridis. The sequence goes on along the minus strand of CM074525.1, from coordinate 15,122,485 downwards.
TGATGCGATGTATAAAATCCCTGTAACTAGGATTATTTAACAATAACACTCAATTTTATAGCAGAATCTGGGATCAAAGGATCAATATACCTAAACTATGTCGTTGTTTTTAATCAGATCAACTATAGTCAACCCGGTAACAGTGACGGAATAGGTCAGCAAGAAGAGGAGCACAATTTTTTTTCCATTGGAATGCCGACCGTTTGTTTTTTGTTTTTTTGTTTTTTTTGTTTTTTTTTTTTGAGAAAGGCGTCCACCACACTGGACAAATATGTTGTCGATACAAAAATTCCAGCATTTTGAAAACGTCTTCGGTATATTTGAAAGGTGATTTAGAATTGTATATTTTACAAAAAATAAAAGGAATCACTGCCGAGAACTGCATATTTGTATCTAGGTATCTCGTCTTTTTTTCATTAAGAACTATGTAAAATTTTGTTGAGTCGGTATTCTCACACACTTATGTTTCAGTAAGTGCAATATGTTATCACAATGTTTGCATGAAACAAAAGACTTCAAACCGATTCTTACATTGTATTACCGAATTACAGCATTGTTATGCTTCGAAGTTTGCTTTGCCATTCTAAATTGAGTATATTTCAAAGTGGCTCTTGCGTGTGTACTCAATTAACACAATGGTTTAGATTTAGGCACATAGCAAAGGAAAGGGTGCACTATATATACTTCTGCAGAGAAGAGGAATAACCTATGACCTTAAATCTTTTATAGGTTGACCTGGTTCTTAAACAATGGCTGTTTGCCATATTTTCCCTTATACAAATCGCCATTTCAGTCTAAAAGAGTAATGTTAGTTTTCACGGCAGACGATCTAAGTTTGTTTTGTTTAAAACACCTATTATAGGCTTCGCAATGAATTGAATTGTACATCATTTTAAGTTGACCGACACACTCGTTAAATTTAGGCGTTCTTGGGCACTGGTGCATATTTTGAAATTGTTAAATGTATATAAATGTAAATTGGTAACTTTTCCTTTACGAGGCACAAATATTATGATATAACGAGAATAGGGATGGTGGACATGTCAAAGGGACAACATCCCCACCGGGATGAAAATGTCATTCCATGACCATCCACTGGTCTTCGATGAACGACGAGGAATCTCTAACACCACAGGGCAGGCGGCAGCTGGTCCCAAAACATCGTTGTACACAGATACATCGAAAAAGTTGCCCCTATATAGTCAAGTAACATGAAAATAAACTAAAGGTGAAAACGAAACAAGGCAAACAGTAGCCAGAAATTCCCGACTTGGAACAGGTGCAAAAAATATGGCGGAGTTAAGATACTTTGGCGTGATCACAACCCCCTTTAAAATCTGGGCACTGTTGAAAAATATAACACAATTAAACACGCAAACTCAGGACCAGCTTAAACCTACAAAAATGTATATACCCATCGTATATAAACATATTAAAGGCTTTTGTTTTACACATTATTCCATTTCTTATTTTATACAGTATTAATGGTACTTTTATTAGAATTTTATTTTTTTTTTGCGTTGAATGATTCAAGTGTTTGTATCACATTTTGCTTTATTGTTTTTCATTTATTATGATTATAGATTGCAGGTTTGACGCAATTTTGTAGTTTTTAATATACTTCAGATATTTGTCAAATATCAGTTAAGGCGTCACTCTATATTTTCTTTTGAATGATTTTACGATTGAATTTTATGTACGACCTACCTACAGTTTTTTCTCTGAAATCTGGACAATCTACATACACTTTTTCATATAAAAACAGAAGATAAAGAAAACAAGACATAACACAAAAAATAAACCAAAGCACTGGCAAACAAAAATTTACCTACAGTAATGTAGCTCCACGACCCATTCAGTCAACGCTGAGTCAGTGAGAGGTCTTATTGATAACAATTAGGCAACTACAACAAAATATTTTGCATGATGTTGGTTGTTTTCAGGATTCACAAACTGACAACATCTCGCCCTATACAAGGCAAACCCTGAAGACCAAACTATATGACCAACAGGAAAGATTAACATTTGAATACTCAAGTTGTTACTTTTGATACTGATTGCAATTGGTCAAAAGAGTAATCAAGGGAACCAAGGTTATAGCGGTAATCAAAAGAATGTAATCCAGGGACAAAGACCAGACATGGAAAACACACAGACACAACAAAGAACATGGAGTAACTAAAATCATACATGCAAAGTAACAAAAGCAAATGAGCAACTCGGACTCTAAAAACTGGGTGCAATGACCAGGTGCACCTGAACAGGATTAATACAAAACATCCATTAAATAAAATGTTGTAATATTCGTTATGTCTTATTTTATGTTTTCATTATAAACCATGTATTATTATTTCTATCTTTGTTACTTAGTTTATCGGGTTTGTAATTCTGCCCTTTTATAGAACTTATCACTTTACACTCACTGGCGTAGAAATCGGTACGTTTGGTAATGCTCCGACCGTACCAATATTTTTGAAGGTACGGTATGCCGCATCAATATTTTTTACATATTTTTTACATATTTCAAATGTTTTCTTATTTTCTATCTCGTTCAGCTGTGTTGCTTCCTACACATTGGCATACTCAATCTGTATTTTTGTGTAAATATTGCATGTTGTATTCAAAATCATGACACTAAACATCAAAACAAAGATACAAGGGACGTCATATATCTGAAATGGGTCAGAAACTGGAATGTCTTAAGAGGCCGTCTAGAACGACCATGCAAATAGAAGGTAGTGGCTGGCACCTGACAAATTCTTTTGACAAGATTGTTCATTAGTTTCATATGTGCAACGGAAGAATAAGTGCTCTCTGCTTATTATTGGAAACGCCCAACAAACTGCATATATTATGTCAAATCTTGTTAAAACGGAACTGTGACACTACAACCTTTGAAAAAACCTCTTCCCATTGTAAAAATGACCATATGATATTAATGAATAATTAAATTAACGGTCACAGAAAAGTGCCATAAAAATAATCAGAAATAATGAAAGTACATGAACTGAATAAAAGCTGGGAAGTGAAATTATCAATTACAAGTACGTTGCTTTCTTTGTACAGATAACTTAACTTGAAATGGTCGCTTAAACCAGTACAATCTACCCTGGACATTGATAGCAAAACTCTTGGAATAATGCATTGGACGAGAAATTTCAAATATTCTTTCATCAATAATTAAAGGAATCTCAGAGCTCAGTAGCTTCAAGATTACTTGGACACGATTATGTTCAAAAGGGTAAACTTTGTGGCTTAAAAATGTATACGGTCGTCATTACGACTTCGTTGCCCGCTTAAACTTTCAATTTCATAAAATGACAAATGGCCTCCATCTGTCAAATTCGCCCTGCCTATTTAACTGGACATGCCATTTAGGCAGGAAAAAGGCAAATCATTAACAGTTATTCGTACAGATAACTGAGTTAATCAACAATGTTAAGCCACTTCCAAAAAGGATGGCCTCTCAGAAAATGCAGGAATATTTCAATAAGTGTAACGAAAACACTACCGAATACTTATTCTATTCATAATCAAGTCCAAAATAATTCTAGCAAAACAGATATAATACCACCGCATAAGCTGGTACCGCAATGGTCCTGCCTTGGTACAGGCATTTCAAACGAAAATGTGGGTTATCGTGAGAACAAAGGTGATTTTTGACAACGCTTTGTAACTGTCAGTTTTTCAGCAGTGTTTAATACAAGCGAAACAACAAACGTCGCGTTAGAGCTTACACGTTTCTACGTATACTTAGGAGTTCCTTTGTGTTAATTGTACAAATTTTGCTCCAGGTATCCAAGTATGATTATATCTTAAACTGAATAAAATTCGAAAATAACCTTTGCCAGGGTCCTTGTTTTAACTTCCTTCACACGCGGGAGGGAGGGATACATTGGGCATACATCGTTATTATAAGAGCAGTTCTTCCTATGTCTTATCCCTATACCCCATTGCTCCCCTTCCCATGCCTGATTCATATACTTCTTTACTCCCCTTCTATGCCTGATTTCTATACTCCATTGCTCCCCTACCCATGCCTGTTCCATATACTGCATTGGTGCACTTCCTATGTCTGATCCCTTAACTTCATTACTCCCCTTTCCATGCCTGATCCCTATACTCCATTGCTCCCCTTCCCATGCTTGATTCCTATACTTCATTGCTCACCATTCCAAGTCTGATTTCTATGCACCATTGCTCCCCTTCCCATGCCTGATCCCTATACCCTATTACTCTCCTTCCCATGCTTGGTCCCTATACACCATTGCTAGCCTTCCCATGCCTGATTCATATACTTCATTACTCCCCGTCTGATGCCTGATCGCTATACTCCATTGCTAGCCTTCCTATGCTTTTTGTTGCGGTATAAGTTTAAGTTTAGTTTTTTTTTATGATCATACGTCGTTGGATAATTGGATAATGTCACGTAAAATCATTCACTTTTTACGGCTTGGCAAGATTCTTACATTTTCTGAGAGGGCGGGCTGCAGCGTCTAGTGTGAATTTCGAACGTCAAATGCTACTTCGGAACTTGTAGATTCCCTGTCCTTCCGATAAATACAAACATCAGTCAGAGTGATAACAGATTGTTTGATATTTTATAAATATAAATTTGTGACATGTATTTTTAAAAAAAAGTGTTGTTTACTTCAAATAAAAATAAAGCACTTTATAAAGAACTTTAAGACTCATAAATAAAGCATATAATACCTCATGCTTTGATCTGGTATTTCTTTCTATGACGTCATGAAAAATGTGTTAACTTAAGGTGGGAATAAACAGTGTATATAAGATGGTCTTCACTTTGGTGAAATCAAAACTTTCTTTCACGGTCTAAGAAGCAACGCAATACAAGCATGACTTTCGATATACGAAGAGATAAGGTAAGAGTAGAATCGAAATCTTTTTTTGATTTTTTTTATTATTTTCACTTGATATAATCTTGCTTTATTTATTTTTTTAATTTCTGAGGTTACAATTGTTTTGCCTAAAAATTCTGAATATACTTTTTATAGAAATGATGTAATGTTTCATAGTTTTTGTACACATGGTTTCACGTTTCTTCGTTGTTCTTTTGTATCAACGGCGGCGTATAAGCCCTTAAGGAGGTAGACCTAGGGCAAGGAACATAACCCTTATAAATCATTGGAACGTTTATATTCAGCATTTTACATCAATGTCATGTAAGCATCAATGTAACTAGGATTGATTTCATTCTGTGTCAAATAAAAGCTTGATAGGCTTTGGTGAAATTGAATATGATACAAACATATCACTGATTTCATGAGTTATGTCCCTTACCTTAGGTCTACCTCCTTAAAATACAGTACATTTTTTTTCAATCTTTTAAAACAACATTTCTTTACGGTCTGTTACAATTCGGTTCTTCAGTTGTATTTTCATTCTATTTTTAATTCAAATATTAAGTTTATTTTCTATTTATATGCCACTCTTAGCTTTAGTTAATTAATATTACATTCGTTTTATTATATATATATATTTTACTTGTAAGTAGTAGTCTTTGTAAAAATCATGCAAAATCTGAAAAATGTGATACACCCCAAAAAAGGCTACATATTTTTATTTTTGTAATTAAGTTGTTTTATGGATCTATATTTGAAATGTGTAATTATTCATTCAAATCTGCCTGTTCTTAGGCGATAAGCAACATTGAAAGTCCAATAGATTCTATTGTATTTGAGTATCATTTACAGAGTTATCTTTCTTACTTTTGAATTCTACAGTGCATTCTATACAATTTTTATCTCCTATAAGCACAGGTTAAAAAATATGAGAAACCAAATGTTAATTTATGTTCACTAAAGCATTTTAAACAAGTTATCAAAAATAAAAAAATATATATATAGGCTTTCCAACCATGTATCACATTTTGCATGATACTTAGCTGGAGTGCTACTTAATTATTTGATAATGGGTGGCAAAATCGTTTTTTAAAAAGTTGCATAAAAGGTTATTTTATTTTTGATAAAACATCTACTTTTCTCATTATTCGATTTGTTTTGCATTTAAATGATTTCTTTCATTTGTCTTTCAGACTTTGAAAAACGTGGCACTCCATTTAGCAGCGGCCAAGACACAACACCGTCTAATGAGAATTCTTCTAGAAGGTGGTTGTGATGTGAATGAGAAATCATACGATGGAAAAACTCCTTTGATGGTAGCATGCAGCTTAAATGTTGACTATGACGGCAAAGAAATGAACGAAGGAACTCGTTTACTCATGGTTCAACTATTGCTTAAACACAAGGCAGATGTAAATTGCAGGGATATTAATGGTCGAACTGCGTTACTGTGGGCATTTAAAACCAATGCAGGCACCGCCGTTGGTAAATTATTGCTGGAGAATGGAGCAGATCCGACTGTTTCAGATTTTAAGAATAAAACCCCACTTTACTATTTGAAACGTTTGGACAATCCAGCGTACGATGAACTGCTGCATCATTTTCCCAGGGAGTCCGCGATATTATTAGATGTTATTCCTATAATGACAAAATCAGCAAGCTGTGATGTAATGGATTCGCCGAATAGGCTTTTACCTCCAAAAATGCCCAAACCTAAAGGTGGATTTATTCAACAGAGCAGAAGTACAGGTGACCTGCAAAAATCTTCTAAACCCCAGAGTAGACACAGAAACAATGTCAGCTCTGAGTCCGATGTGGACGAAAAATGTTCTAAATCAACAGAAAATGTAAGGCTTGATGGTCGCAAATGTAACGACAAACCGTTGCCTGTAAGTTGCAGAAAACAACTAAGGTCCATTAACAGTAGAATGAACATAGATGATGCCGTTTTTCTGTCTGCATCGGAGTCACAAGAATCAAATATAGACGAAGAGGTTAGCAATATAACAGAAGGTCAATTTGATCAAAAACAAGATCCGTCATTCCCCTCTCATGTTAATTCAAATTTCTTTCGACGAAGATCGTGTTCCGAACCTGGTTTTTATTGGAAAAAAATTAAAGAAAGAGGAAAGAATAAACCATTACCACCTATAAACCAGAAAAAAATCATGAACTCGAGCGATGAGTCTCTAGGTTCATTGACAAATATAGGGACGAAATATTCACCTCTTCCACCAATTGAGCGATCCAGTTAATTGTATATAATATATATATATAACTTGTAATACTTATTGTTTTATTATTACATTTATTAAAATGAACATTTTATGATTTTAGCATTTAAAGATAAAGAAAATATAAATCCCTGCCAAACTCAAGCTCACTTGTGCAGATTGCACTAAACTTGAGTTGGACTATTTTTGTGTAGGCTCATTAGTTGAATTAGTGGTATGTAAAAAATACAAAAACCAATACAGGACACAAACCCACTCATAAAAAAAAACTGAAAGAGTAATGCAGGAATTGATTAATTGATTGATTGATTGTTGGGGTTTAACGTCCGAGCAGCAATATTTCAGCTATATTCAGACGATGAAAAAAATAAGCATGAAATGATGAAATGAAAAAAATAGGATGATACACTAAGATAATAAGGGCGAAATATTTTGATTGCCACTAGATAAAGGGAGGGATAGGTAAGGTCGGGCAATTTAGCCTCCTGTGGCGGAGCGCAAAGGTTCCTACTCCTATCGATAACCACAGCAGGGTTCTTTAACGTGCGAGGAACGTGACTTATTTCCCAACACGGTGCACCACTATGGTTTGCGGTCAGGTTTTCTGTATTATAGCATGACAACCCCAGCGTGTAACATGCCAGGGATACCACATTCCACCACCTGGGGCACACATCCCAGTTGCTCTGTGGGCAGAGCGCCTAGCCCAGCAAGGTTTCTGAGCAGTACTTAGTCGCCTTTTACGACAAGCTTAGCGCTGTTGCAGGCCTATTCTTTTAACACCCGGACCTGCACGGGACGTTATCAAGGGAACCAAGGTTATAGCGGTAATCAAAGGAATGCAATCCAGAGACAAAGACCAGACATGGAAAACAGACATACACTACAAAGAACATACAGTAACTAAACTCATACATACAAAATAACAAAAGCAAATGAGCAACTGGGAGCATGGACAAGGTCCATCGGTAGGGCAAGCGTCCTCTGCTTTTCTAGAAACACCCGCGGAGTTGCTCATGAATAGTCAAGTCCGGGGTAGACAAACGAGGAAAGGAAAACTATGACCCGTTGAATAAATCAGTTTTCATGGTGCAGATGGATACACCATAACGATCCACGAGTTCATGATGACGACCATAAAACTGTACTGATGATTTCAATCTTGTGGCAACATTACCCTGTTCCAGAAGCCAATTTGTTAGATGTCTAGCGCGATACAAAAAGTCTGCGTTGTTTCGGCAAGCTCTGGCATAATGTATGAGTTGTGATATGAACATTCCATACGCAGGTGCTGAAGGAATGTTGCCACAGATAAAAGGAAAGTTGACAAGTCTGAATGAAAAGTCATCACATTTGTTGCAAAGTTTGGTCAATAGTTTTCCTTTCCCATCGATTTCTAAGTGAAGGTCAAGATATGAGGCTGACCTTACAGCGTCTGTAGTATCCTTTATCTCAAGTTCTTTGGGGTAAATTTGATGTATCAAATCCCAGAAATTAGGATTGTATAAAGATAATACGTCATCTATATAACGGAAACTGAGATTAAAGGATTTAGCCAAACGATATTCTTTCTTTCCGATCAAATCAGCTATGAAGTCAGCCTCATAAGAGTAAACGAATAGGTCAGCAAGTAAAGGAGCACAATTTGTTCCCATTGGAATGCCGACTGTTTGTTGAAAAACACGTCCACCACACTGGACAAATATGGTGTCGATTAAAAATTCCAGCATTATGTAAATACCTTCCTCTGTATATTTAGAAGATTTGGAAATATTTCTTACAAAGTATGAGGAATCTCTACCAAGAACTATATATTTGCATCTAGGTGTACCATCCTTTTTTGGAAAAACTACGATGTATAATGTTTTTAAGTCGGGATTTTAACTGAGTATGGGAAATAGAAGTATACAGTGTTGAAAATTCATAGGTTTTCATATGTTATTATATTCACATAATAGTCTTGAACTGATTGTCTCCAAAAGATCTTTTGAATTTTTCAGGATCCACATTGAATTAATACCACTACGGGAGTAACAAGTGTTGTGGTAGGACTGCAGACCCTCTTTGACAGTTATGAGTATAGAAGTTAAAAGTTTTGAGAGAGATTTGGTGGTACATTTTGCAGATCCAGTATGAAACGTTGTTTGTATGGATTCTTGTCGAGTTTAGGAATCCAGTACATAGACGATAAATCACAATATTCGTCAATGATAGGGAGACCAAAAGATGATAGCACAGATTTATGATTTTCCACAATCTCTTCTTTGAAGAGTGTGGTAGCAGTATAGGTCTTATCACTGCTATTATTTTCTACGTCTACCTCTGATAATAAACATTTGATGTAAAACGTTTTGCAGACAAAAACAATGTTGTTTTGGGCTTTGTATGCTCGTACGATAGCACATTTGTCATGTATAGTAGACAATATGTTTGCTACATCGGGGTCTTTGAAACCTGGTGTAGCTTTGGTACTCATTGACTTACTTAAAACTTTCATTCGTTTCAAAATTAAAGACCTCACAGCCTTTAACCATTCTGACAGAGAATCAATGTCTTCTCTAACTCGTTTTATCCATTTTCATGCATATTCCTCGATGGCATCCATTCGAACTCTAAAGTTATAGTTCCAGTTCTTCGAGCGTGGTTCACGGTACTTGGAATTTTTAGAAAGGATATTACGCGAATTCGTTTTTGAGGATTGTTAAAAACAGTTTTTGCAAAAACAGTGAGGTGGTTTAGCCTTGAAGTCCTCAATTTCGAGGTTCAGCAATACCCTTTTATAATTGCAAATTTTTGATGCAATGGGTGAAGTATAGGAATATGAAATAATTGGTATGGATTTGTCTTTGAAATATGGGGGAATTTTGTTGGTGACGTTTTTGTGATGGAGGATGTTAGCCAAATTAATTGCATCTATATCTTTTTTGAGAAACGGTAGTGGAAGAAATGATCGTTTTTCTTCATCTTGACTTTTCACACAAACTGGTTTAAAGAGTCTGTGGAAACCAATAACCAAAATGATGGCAACAAGTCTGTATAATGATGAGGTGGGGTAAGAAACAGAAGTGGCAAGACTTGTTTTGTAAAGGGAGTGTAGTAGAATGAGAGGTATAGAATAAAGTTTGATTCTAATGTGATGAAGTCCAAGATGTTTTTGTATGAAAGGAATGAGACCATCTATGAAGACAACATGTAACTTAGGTGACGTATAGTGGCGATGGCCATGACTCCTTTCTTGGATTTTTGTCAAATAAATTCATCACATTTACGCTATTGACATATTGGCTTGGACAGTTTCCATTACTCTTGATGTTCTCATTACATCCGTAAGGTATTGCAGTACCTAGTCTGCGTATCCAGTACTCCTCTCTTTCCCTACGATAGTTTTTACTTGAACGGGACTGTTCGTAAGACTTTTTTTTCTAAAATACGAACTCTCATAGAGAGGATTGAACGATCTTGTTGATTAAAGTGTTGATGAACTGTCGGGAATTTGGTGGTGTTAATTCCCAAACGATGATCGCACAATCTTTTGTTTAATCTTTCTTGCCTTTCTCCGACATATACTAAACCACACAAGTTGCATTCTAATCCATATATTAAGTTTGTTGATTTGCAACTTAAGTCATAGTGACTTCTTGTATGGAAGGTTTTGTTTGTAAGGAAACTGGAGAAGTAAGAGTCGGTTATAAGAATGTTGCATGTGTTTTTAATTCCACATTTTGATATGGTACAATGTCGTTCGTCATCGTTGTAGTCAAATATATCATTTAAAGTGATGGAACATGGTTTGATAATTTTGATTTTTTGTACTGGAATATAATGGTCTACAATGATACTTACGACAATTAAATCAAATTGTGTTTCTTGATCAAACACAGAAGAGTACTGGAATATTGACCAACAAAAACGTAACGCCTGTGTTTACAAATAAAGAGCATACGTTTAAAATCGTTTGACTGATAATAAATCTGTACTGACATTTTGCAAAATATAAATCTACATAGCTTTCAGTTTTCCAATAATGTGTTTGTTCTAATCCCGTTTCAAATTGTATTTGTTCTCCTTCAAGATCCATTGACAAATCAGAAAATAGGAAAATGAAATATCGCAGTAAGGATTTAAGTTTTAAGGAGGTAGACCTAGGATAAGGGTATAACTCTTGAAATCGGTGATATGTTTGTATTATATTCAATGTCACCGTAGCATTTCAAGCTTTCCTTTGAAACAGAATGAAATCAGTCCAAGTTACATTGATGCTTACATGACAATGTTTTCATATCGTGATTACAAACGTTCCAATGGCTTGTAAGAGTTGTGTCCCTTACCCTAGGTCTACCTCCTTAAGTTATATTTTGTTTATCATTTACTATGAGGCACTTGTACACTTACTTTCAAAACCTTTTAATTAACATGTACCAATAAAATATTGTGCAGACAGCAAATTTAAATATGGACATATTCCTTTACACAAAACGTCTAACATTCAAAAAAGAACTATATTATGATCATAAAGATACCTGGATATACATGTATCAGTTATATATACAAAAATTCCGTTCTCACACGTGTAAACAATTATTATCAAGTCATCAAGTATTCAAGCATTTCATTGAGTTGGTCAATGATCAATAACGGGTCATTTCGGGTCATCACGTTAACATGTACATGTTTAAGTACTTCTCTGAGGCAAAATTGAGAAAAAAGCTGGGCCACCCATTGCCGATTCTTACTACGAATGGTACTTAAAACGATCTTTATAGCATATAAACAGGCACTAAACCATAGAAAAAAACTCTAGCACATGAATTTAAACAAATCAAACAAATCGAGTGTGACATGAAGTGCTCTGGAAGGGTAAGGATATTCTACTCTTCAACCAGTTATGTATGACAGTTTGAAGTTCATGCGATATATTGTAGCCACGTTCAAGATGCAGCAGACGTTTGTTTTCATTTTACTTTAAATACCACTGACGCGAGACCTTTCGAATATATATCTGTCAATATTCAATTTATTATGATAAATGTGTAGAGACGCAAAATTAAATTAATTCATTTTGAAAATATCTGTAATTTCGTTATAACTAGGATTGTTTTTTTCCGATACAGTCGGTATAGTTTTGCTTTTTAACCTTTGACCATAAATACGCTCTTCTATAAAAACGCGTCACCGATCGCAATTCTGTTTCTCGATTGGTCAAATACAGATAACTAAGTGGCGTTCGAAAAAAATGTATCGAAATTGCGGGCCACGTGTTATTTTTTTAATAAAATGTTGAAAATAATTAGTAAAGAGAACAAAATTTTACTGCGTCGGCTATCTTTTTTTTTTTTTTTTTGAGATAGTACTTGTTTATAGAATCAGGCTTGAAATCAATTGATATATATGTAATTATATAATTTTGGATCGGGATATTAGAACAGCTCTTGATTTTTTTTTCAAAATAAAAATAATTCTTTACATACTATCATTTGTGTTACTTAATTAGTAGTTCTAATCGTTTACCAATTTAACACCGCCTTACCATAACCTTTCAAGTACTGAAACCAACAGTATACAACAGTATAAAATGCTTTTTTCTCAACTATTTGTGATTATTCTTATCATAAAAAATATCCATGCGGTGATTCAATTTGGTCGACAGTTGCTAATTTATTGTCCTGTCTTCAGTTATCAATAGTAACAAAAGGAATCTCCCCAAGCCAAACTATGATAACGCTTGATTTTTGTCAACTAAGATCTGAATATGCTTGGTGAATGTAGCGTATTTAGAAAAAAATGAATAAAAACTTTCAAGTGAAGTGATGTAAACATACTTTAAACTATAGCGGCCAATGAGGTATCTTCCTGTAAAACTTTTGATCATAAAAATAAATAACAGTCATCAAGCATCGTAATCCAGGCCAATTTACACTTATGCAATTATAAGTACAATTTCGAAAAAAAATAAGCTTTTTGAAGTTTGCTATTCAATAAAAGAGTAACTGCATTAATAATTTTGAGTATTCTCCCAAGTAGACATGAAGTTATTGATACATGTATACTGTGAACGTAATGATCTTCGCAAAGTTCTGATTTTTTGCTTTTTTCGTGGTGAACCAACAGAGTTTTATTTTTTGCTTTTTTACTTGGTGAACCATCAGAGCTCTAATTTTTGCTTTTTGTGGTGAACTAACAGAGTCCTGATTTTTGTTTTGTTTTTCGCGGGATGAACCAACAGAGTTGTGATTTTTGCTTTTTTCGTGGTGAACCAACACTCCTGATTTTTGGTTTTTTCGTGGTGAACCAACAGAGTTCTGATTTTTGCTTTTTTCGTGGTAAACCAACAGTCCTGATTTTTGCTATTTTCCTGGTGAACCAACAGAGTCCTGATTTTTTTTCGTGGTGAACCAAACAGAGTCTTAATTTTTGCTATTTTCCTGATGAACCAACAGAGGTTTGATTTTTGCTTTTTTCGTGGTGAACCATCAGAGCTCTAATTTTTGCTTTTTTCGTGGTGAACCAACAGAGTCCTGATTTTTGCTTTTTTTCGTGGTGAACCAACAGTCCTGATTTTTGCTTTTTCCGTGGTGAACCAACAGAGTTCTGACTTTTGTTTTTTTCGTGGTGAACCACCAGTCCTGATTTTTTTCTTTTTACGTGGTGAACCAACAGAATCCTGATTTTTGCTTTTTTTCGTGGTGAACCAACAGTCCTGATTTTTGCTTTTTCCGTGGTGAACCAACAGAGTTCTGATTTTTGCTTTTTTGTGGTGAACCAACAGTCCTGAGTTTTTTCTTTTTACGTGGTGAACCAACAGAGTTCTGATTTTTGCTTATTTCTGGCCTTCCATTAAAGGGGATTGTTTAAGGCCTTACGAAACTAGTTCAATCCCACCGCAGATTCCATGCCCTGTTCACGGTCCGGAGATATTGATCATTGGTGTGCCTTTGTGCCGATATGTTACTTTTTATTTTGATTTTGGAGAATTGTAATCGTTCTGTTTTCTTGGACTATTTAACTTTTTGCTGTCGGTGCTTTTCATAGCTAACTTAAAGATGTGTTGAAACTCGCTGAAAACCTTTTGTTGAATTCTAAAAAAAACAATGTATTTAGATTATACTCGGGTGCAATTTTTACTTTTTATGATATCTGTTCGTTTTCTTATTGTTAAGGAAGAAAAATATATGTAGTTTTCATGCAAGTGGCACTGCAGTGATAGAATAATGTACAAAAGATAGTTTTACAGGTTGACATTTAGCTCAAATAGAAAAATTCATGATAAAAACATATATAAACACCCATTATATAATTCAGATAACACGTCTAGAAATTATTAACCATATATACATAGGTGTGAAATGACAGTGTGATTTACAGTTAAATATTGATAATGCCTTTTGACATTAAAATTGTCGATCATCTGATGATATTGTGTTCAAATGCTACTACCGAAAATAAATAAGATCTTTCCTATTTGGCAATAGAAAGATCGATTGGTTATACTTTATAATGTTTAATAATGATTCCTGAATTGAAACTGAACCCTTCCGGTTTCACTACTTCAAGCTCTCCAGTATGTTACTGTATAATGCTCTCGTTTCTGGTATGTGAGATAAATTGCGAAACTGCGCTAAAAATATCATTCTGGTGTGAAAAATATACAGATGTTAACCTACAAGAGTTAAATGTGAAGATATTTACTTACTATATATTTACGGAGTAGTTTTACAAATAGATAAAACTACTATTCAGTCGACCAATGATTGGAAGTATTGCCGTTTTGTCTTCTGGTTCTCGTTGTTCAAAAGGTTTATCCGCTGGACAAATGTTATCCAAACGTGTGTTACAATCTGTACGAGTTATCCGATGGATAAATATCTATCAAGCAGACAAAGTTTAAAACAACTAGACCTAGATTTGATATCATTGTATTCATAAACCATATTTTGTAATTTGAGGGTAAAAATAATTGAAACAGACAACCTAGTTTACGAAAACACAACCAATTGTTATTAATAATCGAAGCAAAAAAAGAGAAGGAAAGTAATCATCTTTACTGATGACAGAACAAAAGTTGTCTTTCTTGTCATAAACAACACTTTATTACATGTCCACATAATGTCCTATAGGGTATGTAAGTCTCGTCACGTGACTCCGTGATTTCATGAGAATGGGTCCTCATCTCCCATTCAAATGCATAGAAATTCGTCATTAACATAGTATTGAGTGCATTGTTAAAAGCAAAATATATCTTTGTAAAAAAATGCTGATAAAAAATGACAAATATCTAGTTTTACTGAATAAAAATGTTTAGAAAAGCATAGAAATAGAAGATTTTGCATAGTGATACAGCGTTTTCATTTCCCGGAAGTGAACAAAAAAATGTAGACCGGCCTTCGGATTTCAATACGTTCTACTTCTAAATTTCCGGACGGAAAACTGAAATTAGAACGGGACTTACAAACCCTATTGTCAAATAACTTTTCCTTGAGGGGAAGTCCCATCTATCTGAGATTTCTTTCAAAGTGATGCATTGTTGACAAAACTAAGATTGGAATTTTAAAAATGATACAAGAACATGTGGCAAGAAAACAATTCCAGTTATATGTTCTGTGTTTTTTTTTAAGATAAAGCGGAAAAGTCGTCTTTCTAAAATATCAATAACCGAAAATTGCCTATAAATAAAATAAAAAATGTCGATCATTAAGTGTCCGATAAATCATTTACCGCCTTTCTGACTACCGAATCGATATTTTTTTTATTTTTTATCGCTCTGGCGAATAATTTTATAATTTGTAGTAAACCTGTTTTACAGGTCAGTGACTTTTATTGTCGTCATCATGAACTCGTGGATCGTTACAGTGTATCCATCTGCACCTTGAAAACTTATTTGTTCAACAAGTTATAGTATTCCTTTCCTCTTTCGTCTAGCCCGGACTTAACTTTTTATGAGCAACTTGGCGAGTGTTTTCCATGTCTGGTCTTTGTCCCTGGATAACATTCTTTTGATTACCGCTATAACCTTGGTTCCCTTGATTACTTCCCGTGCAGGTCTTTGTTGATTTCAATTAGAATATTGATTCCTTTGATTACTCCTTCAACAGAAAATATCATGGTTACATTTGAAAGGTTGTCTTAATATACACATTGGTTTTACAAAGAAAGCAGTACATAGGGATATTATTATCGTAGTCTTTTAAGACATATATAGATAAATACAAGTAGTTTTTTAGACATACTTGACTGTGCATGTCTATTTTTACTATAAATCAATCGCACACGTTTTTTATTTATTTATTTATTTATTTTTTTAATTTTTTTTTTTTTTATTAATTTTTTTTTCTTTTTTTGTTCTATCTGGCTTCATGTTTGGGCAAAAAGGTAGGAGACATGAACGAATTATATTGTTTTGCGACAATTGTGTCTCCTGTAATGCATTAAATATAAACTTGACACAATTTCGTACTAAAAAAGATAGGTGAAAACAAATTTCCGGACGAATAATGTGAAAATGCTTTTTATGATTTGTTTTAAATGATTAAATTACTTTACTCTGCTTATGCGCAAAGTAATGAACACGAACGTTTCTGGTACGTAAAATTTTGTTTCATTTATCACCTCTATTGCTAGCTGATTTTCTCATGTACACAGTCAAATGTGCCACATATGTAATCATATGTCAATCATGTGATATTAAGCATATTATCGTCATATGATTATCATATGACTGTCATATGGTACTTTTGGCTTAAAACATATGATAATCATATGTTTGTGAACAACATATGATTATCAAATGATTGCCATGCGATAATCATATGTTTGCCGAAACATATAATTATCATATGGTGCTCGATTTATATGATAATCATATGATGCAAACTATATGATTCTCATGTGTGGCACATTTGCCTGTGTATCTGTAGGTTTTTAGTGTTATATGGGCTATGACCCAAACACTGTTGTACTCTCCTGTAATTGATTTTACAATCAGTGAGGACGATCTGAAGAATCGATGTCACTGATTATTATGACCCTATAATGGTGTCAATGATGAATCGAATGTACGTCTGTGATATTGTACAATGTAAACTTATGACAAATATATGGTACAAAAGCCACCCAGACCTATTATACCTTTCTCATAGCTATCAAGACTTCACAATATTTTCATAATTCCACAACACTTAAATACTTCTTTACAACAATGAAATTCAATAGTTTCACAATTGTATGCTTTTAAAACGCTCAGATAATGCTTTTTCAGTTTGTTCATTTACTCTCACATACGAATCATGGCTGCAAGCATAGATTTGTTGTCTTTATCATAACGTGAAGCAGTTGTTCCGTTTGTCACCATACCACTAAATAATTGCAGTTTTGTTATTAATATGGCATCCCTTCTAAAATATGAATTTATTTATGTCAAGCATTCTGGTAGATTAGTACCCTACGTAAACTGATTTTTTATATGTACATTGTAGTATATTACGTAACCAGTTGAGAAACTAGTGTGACGTCATAAACGTCTTTCTTTCCACAAATCGCCATTCTAATAATGCTGATTAACTTATGTTTTTGCGGCCACCCAATGCTGAATACTTGGACTCGGATTTATTGAAGGAATGTTTTTGATGTTATAGAAATATAACGAGTTATACCAAAAACATGGTTTCGGCGAGTTACGCTTTTTATAAACCAATAAACATTACTTTTACACTTATGAACCGTTTATAAAAAATGTAATCTAGCACAAACCATGTAATTTCGTATAATTTAAAACATTAAAGCATTCCTTGTTCTTTTATTTCGAATGGATTCGAATTTAAATCTTAAGAATTTGTTCATTATAAAAACGTTATTTTGTTTTGAACCATTTGAATCGCAAAGTGCATACCGATCGGTGTTAATGAAAAATAAACAAAACAAAACAATAAAAAAGTGTAGCATAAAATTAGCTGTAGGTTGCCAATATCAAGATTTCTCTTGTTTTTGCATGACCAGGCTTCTATAGGGTTAATGTAAATATTTTCAGCGCTAGACATAGGATATACTAGCATGGCACTGCACGACACAGTACAAGAAAGGAATTTTGTATGGACCGATGGCTCAATATTCTTATGGCTTGAAGATGAACGTTCCTAACAACGGAAGCGGACATGCGGATTGCATTCACTTTTATCTCGCCAATTATCGTCATTTCTACATCGATAATTTCTGTCATTTCCAATATTTTGACTTGTCTTAAATTTTCATTAGAGAAAATACTATCCTCCCAAGTCAGGGTTTTGAGTACACCTTCGTATTTAGCGAGTATCGTCCAGCCAATTCCGATTGGTTGCTTTTCCGGGTGCAAAGCACTAATAAGAACCAAGCAGGGGAGATTCGTGGAATAAAAACAGTAATTTTATAGCATATTTTTGGATAACTCTTAAAACTGCATAAAAGTGTTGAACTACTTATATCTTTGTGCCATTTTTAATTAAATACCTTGTTAACGAGAACATGTGAAAAAAACAGAAGTAGAGCTACCTGGATTTAGAAATAGCTATACTTTTGTCGTCATGCATAATGCGTGAGAAAAGTCTACTTGGGCATTGTTGAAAAACGATTATGTGAACTTCCTTCTTTAAAAACATTTACAAAACTGTCATCATTGCGCATGCATTTTGGTCAAGCAATTTACTGACAAAATGCACGTAGAGTTGATTCTATTGAATTTATGCGCATTTTTTTCGTTCGGTTTCAATTACGCTGTGACAAAAGAAACTCTTCTTACAGACTCGATAGGTTATTATCAATATGATATTCTGCTTGAATATGTTTTGGAGGAGCGCATTGCAAGGCGTAATCTTGAACAAATCCTGAACACTCAACAGATAGAAATGTTTCACTTAAATGCACGTTTGGAACTTCTAGAAAATAGTTCGATGACGGCTAGTACACCTCTTAATAGATATAACTACAACGAACTTGATATCCAGCTTCAGGAATTAAAACAGCAACACGATGTTTTGCGCCAGGAATACATTTTGTTACTACAAGAACACAATTCCCTAAAAGCTGAAAAACAAAAGAAGGAAAATGACCCTTACTATTCAAAAATTGATCGCATGACTTTAAAATATGAAAACGTTACGGACCAATCAATGGCGATATCAGACTTGAAGAATGAGACAATCATTATAAAACAAGCTATGGAAAACCTTTTTTTATGATAGCAGAGACTTTAAGCAAGGTAATACTTTTTGTGTTTACGTAATTCTTTAGTAGAACTATGAAATAGTTTCATCAGTACAAATGCGTTCATTTTTTATATTTTTTTTGCTGGTAACGATGTTAGGTAGACACTTTATACCATTCTCACAGAAAAAAAATTCCAAATAGACCACCATTGTCTTATTTCTTTTGTAACAATATCAGCTGGCATGTTGTATTTTTTTCATTTCTGCAATGTTTTTTTATTGTTTAAATGATCTGTAGTTACATGTGAAATATTTCCTTCACATTGATACTAACTTTCCGTTCCACACCCCGTACCCTCTTTCTCTATTTACCATGGACTCAAACCGTATCCAACACAAAGTTAAAACAAAACCTTTTTTTTTTTGTTTTTTTTTTTTTTTGCACAACACAAAACGACGAAAGCATGTGCACACAACTAACTGAACAACACGAAACCAACTAAAGCTGGGGTAAGATGAAGTTGTTATGCAAATAAAATAATGCTTGTTCTGAACCAAACTAAATGTGCAGTCTATTAACTAAAGCGCCTTTTCCATTTCCAAAATCTGGATTAAAAACTTCTACTGTAGATATCATTGAAAAGGATAAAGGGATGTAAATATCACAAACGAGATAGAAAAAAATAAAAATGGACACGTCATTGCTGACATATTATTTTTAAATATAAATGTTTATTAGAATGTTAGAATATTTGTTTATTTATTTATTTATTTTATTTATTTATTTTATTTTTATTTCATTTATTTTAAATTAGAAAATCACGGATATTATATTTGATTGTTCTCCGTGAAAATTTTTTTCAGGTATATTTTACTGTTAACATAAAAGACGCAAGAGTCTCCATTTGTAATGTTAAATGAACCAATAAATTCGATTATGTGGTTATGTGATAAAAAAACCTATTGGAATCTAAAAGAAAAAAAATTGTTCAAATTAGAATTTGTACGCTTGCTTAAATGAGTTTATTTGCTATGAAATTAAGTTGTATTTGAGGTTTCCTAAGTAAACACTGTTCGATATTTATCATTTATATTTGTTTAGGCATTAAAGCTGTGGTGATCGGGGATGTCCGGATGAAGGTAAGGTGACCTAATCTATTCAGATCAGTATCGTTACTGAAAGACATGATGCAGCCTTTGTGTACTGTAATTATGTTCTAAATTCACTTTGTTCAAACGAACATAAAATATTTATGTGCTCAACCAATGCCCTTTTTGACCGCTGTATGCATATTTGAGTACATTCAAATATCCCTACCTGAAAACTTATATTGGCATAAATAAAAACAACTAAAGTTTGATACTGAAAGGCGCAATGACCACTTCGAGTACAAAGAAAGCACATGTATAGACCGAAAATGCAGATTAAAAACTAAAAATGAAATAACGACAGAATTATCTTAACATACTAAAGTCCTAAATGTTTAGACACTGAGAAACGACTCTGTATGTCCTCTGAAACATAACCATCTTTGGCATTCTCTGATTTCCAACGCCCGTGCATTTTAAATAAACGATCAGAGATATTGTTTTGGGCTGCTGTAGAAGCCCCGCCTGATCTAAAACTGTGTAAACCAAAATCAGAAGAATTGAAACCTAGCGCTGACAACGCAGAACGAAATATTTCACTAGCCCTGGTATATGATAAATTAACGTTGCTCTACCTCAAAACAAAGGAATTGCAGGATTTCAAAAAATTATAGGCCTAAATATATACATATCCGAACTAATATCTATTCTAGCTCCTTTTATATAAGTCTGCAAAATAGAAACGGGACAATGACAATTATCTAATTTAGCAATATAAACATGATTACCTTTTCTATAACAATCAGTCTTACCTTTCGCAATGAAAATTTCGACAAAATTATCATTAAATGATATATGCTTAGCTTTGATATTACACCACTCATTTTACCTCAAAAATCCGAAAAAAAAGCTAAAGAAAACATAGTCAAAAAACGCAAGTCCTTAAGAGTGCGATCATCTTTATTGAAATACTCATAATATCTGTAATGACGGGCTCTTTTTTCTTAATAGGACGGCCTAAAGTCCGCCTAGCTGCTTCAACAATGGAAGTAACTACTTCTGAATCACATGGATTTGATACCCCTGCTAAAGAATGTGCCTATTTTATACGATAAAAAGCAGATTCAACTACACTCAAACGATTAGCTGATTGAACGAGCTTTTGTAAATAAAGTGCCACAAAAATTTCATCACAAGGTAATACACACGGTATTTCTATAAATTTTTCGGCCCACTCCAAAAACCTCTTGAAACCGCCTTCATATTTCTGAACGCTGTTTTTGACTTTAGAACTTTTAACAGTAGTTTTCAGGTTTTAGAATAACAGTCTTAACTCTGGGTGAACCAACTGATCTTTACGATTCCAAAATCCAGATTTAAAAATAACCTAAAAATAATAATTTTTCTCTTAACGTTAAAATATTCATACCAAATCAAACCAAACAGAATAAAGGTCCAGTGACTACCGAAATCATGCTCAGTTGGCAGTCCAACTAAATTCAGGATAAATAAGACAATCCATAACACCCAGTAGCTCGTATCAACAGCCTTTAACTGCAAAATATAATGTCATTCTTATGCAACAGAGGCATCTAATCGAACAGCAAGAATCTTTCCTTTAAAAGCTCCATTAATTGAATTAATGTTTGCTCCTGGGACCAGAATTCTATCTACTTCTATCCTTAACGTATGGAAAATACTCTAAATGCTCTCTAAACAATAATGGCCTAAATGCAGAAGATGGCCACCTGGGAACGATCAGTGTTCCCACTGCCTTGCATGCAACTAAATGCCTAACGCAGCGAGTGGCTAAAGCAACCGGAGGATCTAACCAATTGTTTTAATTCTGCCAACCACAAGAAAAAGCATCTATACCACTAGTTTTAGGATTCCAAAATAAAGAGTTAAATCTAGGGAGCTTAGTATTGCTCATGTTGGCAAATCTGTCTATGGTAAATGGTCCCCAATTGAACTAATAAAATTGAAAAACTCAAAAGAAATCCCCCAATCATCAATATCCATAATTCTAAACAAAGAATTAGCCTTTTCATTTTCTGATCTTGGAATCCATTGTGCAAAAATTGAAATATTGAAGTGTAAACACGTCTCAAAAATAAACAGGGCTAGAGCCTGAAGCTCTGGTACTTTACTACCTTTCTTAATAATGCTCCGCGCATTTTGATTATCTGTATAAAACTTACTGAACTGTCTTGTAATTTATCAGAGAAACTCTTTATACACAACTCATTAGCCTTTACTTCTCTCCAAGTGGAGCAAGAAAAAAAGATGTCTTGTCATGATCTGTGAAACATTGCCTATTGCCGGGGTAATCTCACTTTAATCTTCTTTAATGAATGTACAATAGTATCAATGAGGTTCAAAAAATGATCTAGTTAATTTTCTGGTAACCTTAAAGTACAGTGTATTAAATCCCATGTACAACCAAGCCACACTAACTCTTGAACTGGTGTCCATAAGCATTTATCTTTGTTAGGTACAAAACCAGACAAAATCAAATCTTTTTTAACTCTGACAGAGTGCTCTTTACACAGAAGTATATTGTCAGCTAAAGTTAAACCATCATCTAAATAATCACCCGAATGCAATATTTACGACAGTGCGTTACTAAAGGGCGTACAACCTTGGTAAATATATAACCAGGTGACGATAACCAACTGGCAAAACAGTAAAAACAAAATATTTTACTTCTTTATCAAAGATCCAAGAAAACCCAAGATATTTTTGATGATTGGGGAAAATGTCTATATGATGGTATCCTGATTTGAGATCAAATACAAACCCGAAACAATGACTGGTTAAATATTGACTGGCCGTCTTCCAGTCCTCAAATTTGACCTTGTGCTGAATAATTTGTTTGTTTATATGTCTAAGATGTAAACTTAAACGACCTTTACCTGAACTATTGATTGAAACATTCAAAGGATTAACTACGTGAGGTCTGTTCGAAACCTGTAAAACTAGATTAGCATTAACTAAATCCATAATAGCTTTTTCAACAAATTCTTTGTAATCTAAAGCAGACTTGTTATTACGTAAAAATACAGATTCAGGTTCATTTAACAATGGAATTTTGTAGCCAAACTGAATAAAATCTAAAATAAAGGTTGAAGTGTTGATATTTCTCCAAAATTCTAATGACTTTCTTAAACGACCCTTTACATTTATCGAAAAAGTACCAGCTTCATATTCAAAATAAGTTCTTAAAGTGTCATAATCTTGTACCTCAAAAGACTGTGATGAATGTTCATGTAGAGGTCCCTCTAGTATTGGTAAATCTGTTGGTCCTTTTGCTCCTACAATCCTTAGCCCAGCGTCCATACAATCCGCAGTTGTAGCACAAATCTTTTCCTTACCAGCGGTTTTAGTTGCGGGGCCTAGGGCCCCGGCTCCACGAAAGGGCTGAGTTTGCTGAAAATTACCACCATTATGAGCTTCCGTGGGTCTTTTCCTCGCATTCTTCTTTGCTGTCTTAGAAATGCGCCTGTGATCAATACAGACCAACACGGTACTTAAATTTGCAATCAAATCCGAGTTTAGTTCAAACTGCACTTGGTTTTCTTTGAATTTAAAATAAAGTTTTCTGGTTTCTTTACCTTACATTCAAGACTTTTAGTTGTATCGTCGAAATTACGTTTTATACCAGAAAGTTCTGTCCTCATATACGTTTTCATCAATGAAAGTAAGTCAGCATTAGATATTTCTTCTGCGTTATTTGGCTGTAATTTATCTCTATCAACCACGTTGTTGAAGGACCCTTCATCGTTCGACATATTCAATCAAACTTCAAATAAACACGTCTCTAGTGGTCACTGCCCAATCCTCAATAATTAAATATCTGCACAATTTCTTTTAAATACCCGGCGCGAAAACCGATTTACCGTTCAAAACATTCCTGTACATCCGCACATGAATTCATTTATTTTCTTTGGATGTGAAAAATGACATACTTTTTTAAAAGTTTGTTGTTTACTTTAAAAAATCAGGAACCGAGAAAAATCTTGTTTAAAAAGTTTTGTAACGCAACCATGTATAGGAAACAAAATGCCGAAAATCCTTGACAAAGTTTGGTTCATATATTATATTTACGCGGTAATCACTATTTGCTGTATTGAACAAAATGAAACTTTATCAGCTTAGTCCGAATGAATAATACTTTGAAACACAAGCATGTTCGATTGAAATGTTTAATTAATTTTAAGACTTTAATACTGAGCTGTCTCTAGTGGACATAGTCGAAAATGTTCCATTTTTATTTGATCTTGAAAAAATATTCTCCTTTAGAATATACTTAGCGGAACAGTCCCCTTGTTGACAAGACTACCAGTTAAGAAACAGTCTTTGTAAGAATCATGCAAATTCTGTAAAATGTGATACACCTTGAAACGGCTACACATTTTTATTTTTGTTTTAGTTATGAATTATTTCCATCTGACATCTCTTTGGAGAGAATCCACATTGAAAATCCAACAGTTTCTATTGTAATTTAGTGTCATTTACATGTAGACTTATCTCGCTTGATTTTGAATTCTACAGCGCATTCTATACAATTTTTATCTCCAAAGAGCACATGTTATAAGAAAAGGTTAATGTTAATTTCTGTTTACTATAACATTTTTAACAAAATATTTAAAAAAGAAAAATATGTAGGCTTTTCAACCATGAATCACTTTTTGCATGATTTTTAGCTGGAGTGATACTTAATCAAATATTTGGAACCTTTATTTTTGATGAAGCCAATAATACAATGCTCATTGAATAGCATACTTAGAATGAATATATTCCAATTAACGCTACCCACCCCCCCCTCCGACCCCCCCCCCCAAAAAAAAAAAAAACAAAATTAAAAAAATAAAAAAAACTCAAATCCTGGATCCGCCCCTGTTTGCGGTAATGGGTGGGTGCATCATAAATGCAGCTGTTATATGTTTGAGAAAGATAAAAGTCTTAACTGGCACGATGCACTGGTTTATCGATAGGACAAGATGCATGGCTATGAAACATGCTATGTCTGGTTTTATTTTACTCCTTCTCACATAGTTGCTAGAACAATGTAGTTTGTAGACACCCCGTCCGTCCTTATTTGTCCCTCTGAATACCGCCCCAGTTATTTCGGCTACTACTTATCGAATCGATTTTAAATTTTGTATTTCGCCTAAAAGAATTTGGAAGTATATTTTAAGTTACGATATCTGTCATACATCAACTTATAGCTTTCATCTGATCAAAACAGTTCCGTAATTTGAATATCAGTCCATATAAAAAATCAATAATGTCTTTTAAAGTTAAACTTGAACTTTCAGTTTGCAGTATTACTGATTTCACCCTGAAGGTTTCATCACAGAAAACAAATCCTAATTAGAAAGAGTAATTAAGGGAACCAAGGTTATAGCGGTAATCAAACGAATGTAATCCAGGGACAATGACCAGACATGGAAAACAGACATATACAACAAAGAACATAAAGTAACTAAAATCATACATACAAAGTAACAAAAGTAAATGAGCAACTCGGACTCCATTAAAAACTGGGAGCATGGACCAGGTGCTCCGGTAGGGTAAGCGTCCTTTGCTTTTACAATCCGTCCCAAAAAAAACTCATGTCCTACGAAGATGCTCACGGACTTCTTGTTATTGTTCAAAGTACTTTTGTATAAAGTACTTTTGAAAGTAAAAAAAAATACGTTGCTGTTATTTCAGCTCATTGTGAAAGTAATGATTCAAAATGTGGATCTATTTTAATGAATTTATATTCATAGCAATTTTATTTCTGTCTAATACCAATTACATGTAGAGCGGAATTTTATATTTCTAGGGTATGTTATTGATAGTAAAAGTGTCAAGTCTCAAAAATGCTGGCTCTTCCAATGATAACAATTCAAAATTTGCATTAAAGCTTTTTTTTAAATAATATTGAGATTGTCCACTTTTCTGTTTAGGGATGTGTGCTATATATTAACATAGCGTGAAATATCTTGTTTCGTCTAATATATAACTGTATTTAACTGGACATGAAATGAATATATTATAACTTATATAAGTATTCGATCATCAATTAATTTATCAATGCGGTTTTTCTTACAGTAATACGTAATGGTTCTTTGTGCTAGTTGTAAAGCTTTTCCTTGAGTTTCTTAATGTTCAACATTCATTCATAGTATATTACTTCTAAATATGTGCATATTACATATGAAATCTCTGAAGAATGAGTTGCAAATAACGATGCTTATCAAAACGTGAAATTATCCATAGTAATTCGACTCACTATAAGTAATTACTTGCAGAAATATAAGGTCACTGATGAATATCATTTGGGGTGTATAGAACATATTATTTTATAGATAGCAGCGTTTTATCGATTGTTCCCAGTTAATAAATTTCGATATCGAAATCTGAAAAAAAATCTATATAATAGATAGTACATTCAATTGGTTATTCACTCTTACCAATTAATTATTCTAATATTATTTTATTTTTATATCATTTAGAACGAGTGTACTTCGATAGAAGCATCCATTGTGAAAGTTGACGACAAACGAGAAAGTGGCTTCCTGAAATCACAATTAAAGAACTTCCTTATCAAAAATAATCATTGCAATGTAATTAGCTCATGTATAGAATCCAATTAACTATCTGAGGATTTGCATTTTTATCTCAAAATAAGAGGAATTCTTTTTACTTTACCTAGATCAATATCAATACAGTAATCATTAGAGAGAGTCCATTGAAAGCGCGTGTGTGTGTGGTTTTTTTTTTTTTTTTTTCTGTGAAGAGCTTGATAATTTTGCAGTGTTGCCATGGTTACTAGAAAATAGGAAGTTAAATCAAATGATGATATATTTAGTGAGTTAAAAACTATCCGAAGAGCTTTTAAAGTAAACTGCGTGTATATGGTCATTTCAATACCTTTTTGTTGTGCCTCCTGATCCGATTTGTTCTTATCATATATGTACTTCATGGTGTTTGATTAAATTCAAAGGTGCGGTTAACATTTTGTTTGAGAGAAATGTAAAATAAGAGACGTTGAAACATGTTTCGGTGGACAACAAACAGTTCTACACAGTATCAGTCTTTTGATTCCTATTTTACTAATCGCTGCATACAAGCCTATCGAAACTCTTGGGTTTTATTCAAAACGAATGAAATTTAATAATCAGATAATGTTGTGTCAAATCATTCATTTTTTCTGAATTTTTAAAATTTTACAAAATTCATAAAGGGCTTACCTCAAGAACTAGAGTTAATCTCGGAGCTTTACGTCACCGTAATAGATCTGTGAAAACGACAATAGTCGGTTATCATATACATAAGCACTATACATTGTTCACCATGTTCAAGGGTGACCACTTAAGTAGCTGTCTTTGCAAGAATCATGCAAATCTGAAAAATGTGATACACCCTAAAAAAAGGCTACATATTCTTTTTGTAATTAAGTTGTTTTATGGGTCTATACTATGAAATGTGTAACTATTCATTCAAATCTACCTGCTCTTAAGAGATAATCAACATCGAAAATCCAGTAGATTCTATTGTATTTGATCGTCATTTACAGAGTTTTTGAAATCTACAATTGCATTCTATACAATTTTTATTTCATAAGAGCACGGGTGATATGAAAAACCACATGTTAATTTCTGTTCACCATGACATTTCAAACAAAATATCAAAAAATAAAAATATGTAGGCTTTTTACCCATGAATCACATTTTGCATGATCCTTAGCTGGAGTGATCCTTGAAATGTATTTGCTTCACTGTGGTTTGGTTATTTGTTTCAGTGTTAAACATGGAACATACGTACTTAGGACTCCATGACGAAGAAGAAGAGGGTAACTTTATATGGGCTGATGGTTCACCTTTGACCTTCACAGATTGGACCAATAACGAACCAAACAACGCAAGTGTGAATAAAGACTGCGTTCACTTCCATGGTTCGAATAATTATACATGGAATGATATGCCTTGCTCAAAACCATTCACATTTGTCTGTGGAAAACTAATATAAAGAGTTTATTTGTCAAATCTATATTATTAATTGCTATGGATTATGACATTTTTAATTTATTTTGACAAAATGTTTGAAGATAATATATTAAATGAATCAAGGAAACCAAAATTCTAGCCAAAATTAAACATATCCATTCAAAGGATAAATTTGACAGCGGACGGATGAGGATTTCTAGTACATTATTTGGCCTAGAGGATATACGACCATATTTTATGTCAATTGAAAAATAAATCTTTGTAGTTTTTTTAATATCATTCTTTTCTTACTGAAAATGGTAAAGTTTTGTGTTATTTTGCATTAAGTACAAGAGGGATCAAAGACCAATCGACCACGATACACTTTGATAAGTCATTTCAATAAAATCGTGCGTTGTAGTAACGGAAAACAAGTAGCATGTAAATATTTCACAAATGTGAAAAATAACTTTTTCCGACAATAGTCGACTTTTTAATAACTGAACAAAATTGCACCTAAAATTGGTTGTTTTCTAGTGTATATTTAATGATTATGAGAAAATAAAACATCATAGAAAATTACAATGTAAATATAAATATTCGGTACTGAATAGCAAATAAAATATATACAAAACATTCTAGATTCGATCTGCAATATTAGCCTTGAAAAAAGGGTTTAAAGTTGCAAACTTACACATGAAAAAACTATTAATGTACTAAATATTATAAACGGAATGGTTTTCAGGACTTTATTTTTCTAGTTTCCGGGCTGTTTTATGCATGGAGAAACATGTAAAGTATCAAAGTACCTTACGTTTTGGCGAAATGCCTGAAAGTTTTGAGATATACTCTTCGTACATACAAAAATCATACATTTTTTTTTTTTTTTTTGGGGGGGGGGGTTGGAGGGTAATTTTTGCACTTTATATGGTTGAAATAAAATGTTAAAATTTCAACCAGGGATTCTCAAACAAAAACCTGTAACTCGGAGGTTCATGACGAGGATGAATTTCGTGATAAATTTGATTATACATATGAACCCTGAAGCATATGCAGACACGTACATATTGTCACTATATTTATGTCTTACGATAATGTTTGGCATTATTTTACTGCGCACCATTAAATAGTTGTAGTGCAAAATCCCCTTACTGGATAATACAAAATAAGTCGAGAAAAAAAAAATCCAACGCTCAAAACTGTCGATAAGAAAGTTCAGACTTCGTAGTTTTTTCCTTTCAAGAAAACTCCATCTTTAGTCGCCGAAAGAATAGGATAATGGAAGCATAGTTTTTCAATCTATACAGAGACAATCTATATCAAAATGTAGCACACCGAATAAAAAAGATTACACATAAAATCTGACGATAAGGAAAAGAAGACGTCACACAAAAAACTGGAGCACTAAAAGTATAAACACCCACCGAGAGTGATATCATGTGCTCCGGAAGGGGGGGCATGACCTGCTACACCAGCGGTATTCTCCATATTGCAAGTGAGAATAATCCGGTAATTCTGAGCATCACATGTGACGCTAACGATATGTGTCCAGCCAACTGGAAGGGGTATCAGATAGGTTCACAGAAACGGTCAGGGAAGGGAATATAAAGTGAAAGTAGGCTTTTATTTGATTAAAATTTAAAATGTTCAGTTCATAAACAAAGACAAAATAACAAAAAAGTCATTTACAGTATCTTGATTCGGTATGCTTAATTATTGTTTTAATAGACAACCGTTTACATATCCTATGTCGCTCCTTTCAGTTACCATCCTTCTTTTCAATGATTTAATTAATTTGAGAAAAAATGAATAAGTGCGACACTGAGCTGTAGGCTGTACTTTACTCATATCAATCTAAACAGTATCCTCCATTTTTTTAGAGAATTATTGTACAAATCACGGGTACAATAATTATTGACTAAATGTGAAATGTATAGAATGAAGATGTTAATATATTTTGTTACCAAACGTCTTATTTCGTCTATATACAGATGAAGGTGTATACCTTCACCTTATATTAATTTTATTAAGTACAAAAATACAGCAGTTATGTATTGTAAATTTCGATATGCTGTGCACGTGTTTCAAGAAGTAACCTCTTTTCAGCAACATTAAAATCAAATATGTAGGAAGATCGTAATCAAAATATGAGTTGTATACAAGAAGTACTCATAACCAAATCTATCGAAAGAGGAAGCCAAATCCATCACCGAGAGGTTCTACCATATGCAATGCAAGGAAAGAAATGTAAGTTATCCTTGAAGTTATGATTTGTCAGTGATTAACTGAAACTTAAGGATTGAGTTAGTCGCTTCTCATCAAAGTAGCCGTTTAAGGAGGTAGACCTAGGGTGAGGGACACAACTATTGAAATCAGTGATATGTTTTTATCACGTTTAATATCATCAACGCCTATCAAGCTTTCATTTGAAACAGAATAAAGTCAATCCAAGTTACTTTGATGCTTACAAGAGATTGATATAAAATACTGAATACAAACGTTCCAATGATTTCTAAGAGTTGTCTCCCTTACCCTAGGTCCACATCCTGAAACCCTTAATTCATACGTATATAGATACAGTTATGTTAAGAATGTCGCACGATTTGTTCACATTGTTATTCAAATGGTGTTGATTTAATAACTTTACTATTGGCAGTGTCTGAGTTTTATGTGAACTGGTACTGAAGACATTAGTGAACAGATCAGCCTGAACTGATCATAGCTTGTCATGTGTAATGACCTAAGTATAAAAAATACATATTTTTATACTATGACATTATAAATAGTTATTTTTTGAGAACTACATTTGATTCATTCCACTTGTAGTGTAATCAGCATCACAGTAACTCCCCAGTCCATGCTTCCATGGATGTGTAAATAAAGGAGTTTTGTAAGAGTTTCGGTTGTGAACTAGACAGAACTCTGTTTGTAAGGACACTTGTGATGTTTAAATATCAAATAAACAGAAACTGAGCAACATATTCATCACCTAATGTGATATCTTGAGACACCATAAAAAATACGCAATTGTTTATTACGAGCATGAATTGCTGCATTTGGTAAATACATTTAAATCACATGTTATATAATGTACAATATATTAGAAACAAGTTTTACCAGACAATGTTTCAGATAGAATTTCAAAATTATTTCGGGAAACTGAAAGTTAAGATTTCGAGTTAAATTTACAAAAGACAATGGTAGAGTTTATAATTCACGTAATATATTGATACTGGTGATACCAATGTTTGTGGTAGAGTTTATAATTCACGTAATATAATGATACTGATGATACCAATGTTTGTGGTAGAGTTTATAATTCACGTAATATATTGATACTGGTGATACCAATGTTTGTGGTAGAGTTTATAATTCACGTAATATAATGATACTGGTGATACCAATGTTTGTGGTAGAGTTTATAATTCACGTAATATATTGATACTGGTGATACCAATGTTTGTGGTAGAGTTTATAATTCACGTAATATAATGATACTGGTGATACCAATGTTTGTGGTAGAGTTTATAATTCACGTAATATAATGATACTGGTGATACCAATGTTTGAACTTTGAGCAATCTCAAGCTTTAAATGAATGATGTTATGCGTAGAAAAAAATGTTACTTTTTTTTATTTAATGATAGAACAAATAAAACAAGAAACAAAGCTGTATTACTGTGAAAGTGCTATAGTTTGTGGGGTACCAATTTTTGTGCTTTTCTTGGGTAGGTTAAACCACGAAATATGGTCGTGTATACTGAAAACCACGAATTTAAGATTCAACTGACTATTGTTTTTGCATGATCCACGAAAATTGGTATCCACGAATTAAAGTACTTTCACAGTATTTGGTGAACTTTTACAACCTGCGATTAGGGGTGATTATTTTTTTGTTTATTTCTAGGCATTTTTTTCACAGATATTACCATATACCATTGTACATGGCATATCGTTCCATTTGTAATAAACACCGTTATAATTTTTATAGAAATGAACGCAATCTTCGCGTCCTCCTGAGTTGTTAGGTTCGCCGTTATTCCAGTCCTGAAAGGTCAAAGGTGAACCATTGATCCAAGTAAATTTTCCTTCTTTTACTGTATCGTGAAGTCCCATGTGAGTATGTCCCATGTCAAGCTCTGAAAGGGTTAACAAAAGCATTATAAGTTTATCGTGTCAACAAATATACAATTGTCAAATAAAACTGGTGGATAAGGTATTCGAATAAATAAATAAACCTAAATTTACCTTCATTATTACTTACAAAATTCAAAAGACCAAAAGAAGTGAAGCTTCATTCTATGTGTTGCACTTGGAAGATTTCATCGTGGCTGGATTAAGCTTCTGTGGTTTTGTGTACGTCTTATATACAATTTATTTGTGGATTAAGATCTTCCTATGTATTTAGTTGAAATGCTGCTGATGAGAGTTTACTCCTTAGAAAACAAGTACAGCATATCGATTTTTTATTACTATGAGTGGAATTTTTGTATTAGACAACACGCATT
This sequence comes from Perna viridis, assembly GCA_037379345.1. Lineage (NCBI taxonomy): Eukaryota > Metazoa > Mollusca > Bivalvia > Mytilida > Mytilidae > Perna > Perna viridis. Next base: position 15,089,640 of record CM074525.1, on the reverse strand, counting down.
TAAAATTAGAAAATTTAACCGTTATTTAAACTCATATGTTGAGGTGGAGTTCACCAGTTTACCATAAACTTTAATGCAAAACTATATTAGTCTTCAGCTTTCGGAATAATACATCCGTAACTCACAATATAAAATAGCCGATAACTTCTAACATAATCACAACTTTTCAAACTTTTATACGAATAATCAAGGGAACCAAGATTACAGTGGTAATCAAAAGAATGTAAACCAGGGACAAAGACCAGACATGGAAAACAGACATACACAACAAAGAACATGAAGTAACTATAATCATACATACAAAGTAACAAAAGCAAATGAGCAACTCGGACTCCATTTAAAACTGGGAGCATGGACGAGGTATTATGCAGCAAGGATAAGTGCATATCTTTAAAATATCTTGTTTCATTTTTATAATTTTGTGTTTGAAGTATGATACCTGTTTTCAAATTGTAATATTAATAGATGTGAACGATTTATTGGTGTCTCATTTCTAGGGCTGGTCAGGCCTTTCAAGTTAATATCTAGGCATGTATAGTTACTGGTCATTTTTCCTTTATCAAATTTTTTTTCGACATGTAACATATTTCGACTAATATTAAAATATTAAAACATTTACAAAAATGTTTTATTCATTTTTTGCTATTTCAACAATCGATTAGATAATTGCTTTGAGAGAATTATGGGTGAAAAGATTTATGTCAGATTTCAACGTAAAATGGGAAGAAGTTACTACTTCCTTTTTCAGATTATTTTTAATTTAAAGATATCTTTACAGTAGATGTGATTTTTGGAGACGTTGTCCTAAATGTTTTTGTTTTGGGTATAAATTGCTTTTTTACTCCACCGTTTAAAAGTACTTTCAGAAAGTACTTTTCAATGAAATCATCCACCTTTACAAGATGACCTCCATTTTGTTTACATTTGTTCTGAAAAATGTGATTTATAAAATACAGAATAATGTTATTAACTTTACTATAACATCATACATATAATACCGTGTTGGTGGATATTTCAACGAGTGTATTATTTTGCGAAGGAGGCAAAAAACTTACGAAAACTTCTGCCGAAACGAATTTGGTGGAGGCAAATTGATGCAATAATAACTTAAGCTGGCAGTTACTAGTTTGCGAAATTTATGATGGCGTTTTCAGACAAAACACTTGCATGAGCCAAAATTAGCATTCTACAAAAATGACTGGCCATACGATATTGGATGTTAGATGCCTATCGTGAGGTCGGTATATAGTTATGATTTACATTTCAAATTGGCTGATGTGCATAAGATAACTAAAACTAATAATACGACCTAATATGAACTAATCCCTGAAGTATCAATAACTGGTTACCGATCTGATCAAGGCTCTAATTTGTTGTGATAATTTGTGAATGTTCTAGTCATCTAAATTTGAAATAACATGATGTAAAACGGCAGACGATTACAGGTTAAACATATCGGTATGGTGCATCGATGATCCATCTGCAACTGATCAATGATCGACGGCTGCAAACAAAATGATCGGTAGACGGACCGTAAGCTTATTCGGAAAGTCATGTGTACCTACATAATTACATGTTCTAAAATCTATGATTCTAAGTTGACTTATTACTCAATGAACATGTAGATCCTTTTTTATTTGAAGATACAGAGAACATCTTAAATGCCACTGAATGTTTCGTAATCAGTCAACTTTCTGCAATCATTTTATTTTACTTTGACAACTATTTTTCGAGTGTGTCTCGGTATCAGGAATGTTTCTTAGATTAAAAATGTCCATTTTTCCCCGATGTCTTGTTTTCATAAAAAAATAATAAAGGAATATTCTTACCTCGGCACTATGCCAACTAAGTTTGTTTTTCTTTTCGAACAGATAACAACTGCCCCTTATATATACCCATTTGCTGTGACATGTTTTTATGGCTGCAAGAGAGTACAGACTGTAATTTGGAAAGAATATCATTGCAACACTTTAATATACCCAATTCCCAATTGCCCCATCCCCACTCCCCACTGCTCCATACCCACGCCCCATTGCCCCATCCCTCATTCCTCCATTCCTATGCCTGTTGCCCCATACCCCATAAAATGGGAAGTTTATCCCATAAAGATACTGTATCATTGCAATACTTTTATTTTTTGAAAGCAAAATTCAGAAATAAGATTAGAGTAAAGCATTCACAATAAATAAAATCAAAAAATGCAGTTCCTAAAAAATTTCATAGATATTTTACGCCTTTTTCTTATAATTATCTAATATTTTGATTATACAGGTCAGTAATAAGACTTTGCATTAAAGTCAACAAATTTACAGTAAATGTTTTTGTTAAGAAATTTATGTGTCATACTTCCATTTTCTGGGTAAAATTTGGATTTATAATTTCAATGCTTAGATAGTTGGAATAATCAATTCATATACCAAGGTTTTATAAAGTTATAGTAATTTGTCAAATAATCTTCTTTTCATCATTGAAGATGTGGTATATAAGTAGATTGGCTCCCTCAAAATACAAATGTATTTTCTTAAATAAGTTATTGTGAAGTATGGCAGTAAAAAAACAATTTCTGAAAATATTTGCCATAATTTGGTTTGAAATAGGCGTAAATGACCCTAGTATTTGAAAAAAAACTATATATATTTACAAAGTATCCAAGAATTCAACTTTCTTTCATATATATACCTTCACTGTCACTCCCTTTTTCCCCTCGCTGTCCTTTGGAACCTGCAGTAATCACTACTTGGTTAACGTTCAGCTTAAACTTTGTTTCATGACAAAATCATGCGCTTTTTCTATGCTTTTGCTCGATAAAATAGAATTGTCGTTAACATGATTTAAGGCTTCTTATTATAAAATCTTATTACAAACGTTGCCTGTCATTTTAAAAACAACATCTGACAATAAATGGACACATACCATAGTTGTATAGGACATTTGAAATAGTTTATTACACTGCATGTAAAATTTGATACCTCTCAAACACTTGTTTGACATTACATTAGTTACAATTTTCAAACATTTTTTCGACCATTGCGTAGTTTCCTTAAGTGGTTAATTAAAGCACCAAATATCAAATACACACGTCAGTGTCAAGTTTTGTTTACTAATTGGCTTATGCAACCATTTTCAATCAAAAACGGCTGGCGTCTATAAACCCTTATATCATACGTTCTAGTTCATCACGGATCACTTAAATTAAAGGCAGAAACAGTTTTACATGTATGTGCATCATTTTTTTTTATATTTTAGACATTTTTAAATTTCCGTAAAAATATTTTCGGTTCAATCACAGATGAGTATTTGTTTCTAAAGGGTAATCAGGGGAATCAAGATTCCAGTAGAAATCCAATTAATATATCCCATGGATATAGACTAAACATGAAAAACAGTCACGCACGATAAAGAACATAAAATAACCGAATTAACAAGTACAAAATAACAAAATTTAATAAGCCACCCGGTCCACACTAAAAACTAGATCTATATGGACCAGGTGCACCGGTAGTGTAAGTGTCCTTTGCTTTTGTCAAAACACTCGCCTGTGAGGCTTATCAAATGTCACGTTGTGGGAAGATGGAAGAAGAAAGGAATAAAAACTATGTCATGCTGAACAACGCGATTCTCATGGTGCAGATGGATACTACAGCACGATCTACGAGTTCATGATGACGACCATAAAACTTATGTAGTAATTGGATTGAAGGTCTGACATTTATAAACAGGGATAGTAAAAAGCTACCTGTTTGTTCCTTCACTCTGATCCTTTGTCCCCCCTTTCACCTTTGTCTGCGTGTTGGCCTTTAGTACCAACTGCTCCTTTAACCCCCGACACTCTTGTTATACCTGGCGGTCCTTCTTGACCTTCTTGATCTTTATCTCCTTTTTCACCCTTTTCTCAAACCGGTCCTTTTTCCCCGGATAAACCTTTATCACCAGTTAATCCCTTCCTTCCCAAGATACCTTGTTCTCCTACAGGCCCCCTTTTTCCAGTCTCCCCTTTCTCTCCTCTGATCCCCTTTACTCCTTGAAGGCTTTTATCTCCCTTAAGTCCTTTATCTCCTTTGAAGCCCGTTTCCCCTTTCAGTCCTTTTTCTCCTTGTTCTCCTTGACTTCCTATTTGATCTTTTTTACCATTCACTCCCCTTTCCATAACCTCCCCTTTATCTCCTCTTGATCCCTTGTCACCAATTATTGTTTTTTTTTTTTAAATTTTTTTCCCGTTCATGTATTTGTGACACATTTGTCTGTAGACTTTTTTATAGAAGCTTCAAGATTTTGGTTTCTTTCTAGCGTATTTGAAAATGACATATGTATGTTAAGTGTTGATGAACAACAAAATTATTGGTAACATTAATACTGAAACAAACTTGGAACAGATTGGTGAGGAAGTTATCGGAAATTTTATCATTTTCACAAAATCGGCATTTTTAATCGACAACGTTACGTCAAATCGAATGTGACGTCGTCGATAAACTGAATAATGTAAGTTGTGAATATCTTGATTAAACATTGTACGTCGCACTATCGGGCTTAATTACTTTTATGTGAGTTGTTTGTCTCTACTTCAAAACTGCCGTTACTACGTATTTATCGCATTATGTATACATACATATTCTATACAGCAAAGAAAAGAAACATAAAGTATGACTCAAGATCGAAACATACGACGCATTCAAATAATCTTTAATCTGTCGTCGCACCAGACACATTTTCGACTCACCAAATACAAATGAAAGTTCGGGACTACTTAAGTACTTTGGTCGCACCGCTCAATAAGATATTCTATTATTACCAATAATATCATAGAAGGTGAACATACCTGTAAAAATACACACCAATTGTTACAAGCAGTACCACAGAAAATGCCACAATAATAATTTGTGATACTAGAAGGTGTATATAACGTCTTCTGTTTTGTTCTTCATTCTCCAAAATTCTATTCCTCATATTAATATATAAGTCATAGATGCGTTCATTAGAAAATGTTTCTTCGTTTTTTAAATACTCAAGTTCGAACTTGTCACTCATTTTTGTCAATTGCATACATGCATGAATAGGTGCAAATTGGCTTACATACTTAACGTGTACATGTGAATATTTGGTAATTATACTGTTGATTTATCACCACTTTAGAGGTAATTGCTGAACAAGGTACAACATGAAGTGACTTCCGATGACAGGTCGGACTTTAACATTTGTAGTATTTCTGAGAAGTATCCCAATTCAACAACTTTAGAAATTCAAACTTATTTACACTTGAAGCTTTCGTAAATGTGACTTAACTAATATTCTGTTCTGTATTTAGATAAGGTCAAGGTTATAAGATTTAGCTGCGTAAGACTTGTTGTTTATCAGAATTGAGAAGGCTTAAAAAAACAGACTGTCGTCAGGACCATTACAAAATTGAAAATATTTTTTGCTTCTTTTGTACATAAATGTTTCAAAAACGTTATGAAAACCAAACTTATTTATATGTAAGATATGGTGACAGACATATTTGTGATATGCGTTTTTATTTTCTTGTTTTGAGATTTAATCTGTTTGTTTATCCAAAACATGTGTTTTTGCATAGTTTATAACGGTCCTAACCGTGCGAAAAACACACAGGAACCATATGTTTCAAAATTTCATATTTGTTTTACCAAAATCTAAAGATACAGAAGAATAATAGTTCTTCAACATAAATAATAAATAGATCGCAAACACGTCTTGTTTACCTTGAACCTTTTACCTGTGTTACCATGAACATTTACTTTTCGTGGTTTAGTGATGAAATACAAGTTCGCGGATTCTTGAATTCGTGGTTTTGAGATTTTCAGTATACACATCAATTGAAATCTCCTTTTCGTTGGGAACCTGTTTTCTTAGTTTGGGCTATCCACAAAAACAACGAAAATCAGTACCCCACGAACATTCGTACTTTATCAGAATGCATTTTTATTACTGCCTACATTTAAACAATTCTGTAATTTTAATATTACAGCTATTCGATACAACAATTTCAGGGGTGTTTTTAAACTGAATTCCATCTGTAAATAAATTAATTTAAGGTAAATACTGTAATCTGATTGGATAAAAAAATATTGACACGCCCTTATTCAGATAAATTCAGAGCTACTTTTCTCATGTTTAAGGATAAAAATATGTTTTTAAATTAATTTATGAGAATTGGCTATGATAAAAAGTTTGCCTATTGAAAAATAATATAAATTTTCAATGTGCATATTTTGTTTACTGCACTTCGCACGATAAACAATATTCACGTGGAAAAATTATGTAATTTTTCAATAGGCAAAATTTTTATCATAGCCAATTCTTAATGGGTTTAATAATTTACAAAAATAAAGAAGAGCTTGCATGATTCTTTCATCGACACAAGTGAAGTTAATGATTGTGGTTTGATTTATTATACCCCGGACTTGATTTTTTATGAGCAACTCGGCGGTGTTTCTAGAAAAGCAGAGAACACTTACGCTACCGGTGCACCTGGTGCATGCTCCCAGTTTTTTGTGGAGTCCGAGTTGCTCATTTACTTTTGTTACTTTGTATGTTTGATTTTAATTACTTTATGTTCTTTGTTGTGTATGTCTGTTTTCCATGTCTGGTCTTTGTCCCTGGATTGCATTCTTTTGATTACCGCTATTACCTTGGTTCCGTTGATTACACTTTGGACTATTTCTTGAATTATTTTGCATTCAAAATGTTTTCTCGGCGGGTGTTTCTAGGAAAGCAGAGGACGCTTACCCTACCGGTGTACCTGGTCCATACTCTCAGTTTTTAGTGGAGTCCGAGTTGCTCATTTACTTTTGTTACTTTGTATGTATGATTTTATTTACTTTATGTTCTTTGTTGTGTATGTCTGTTTTCCATGTCTGGTCTTTGTCCCTGGATTACATTCTTTTGATTACCGCTATAACCTTGGTTCCCTTGATTACTCTTACAATAATCTGCACCGTGAAAGATTTCAAGGCAGGTTTTCAATTGTATCCCAAGGTATGGAGATGGACATATAGTACGGTTATAATATCCAAACCTTTAAAAGTAATACGGAGAAGAGTTGATACTAGTACTTGAAAAGAATTGCATAACTGTAAATCCTCTTGTATGTAAATAGAGTAACCGGAAGTCGCGTCTTTCAGTACGCTCCCTCGATGAGAAGAAAACGGATTCTATTGTACTTGTTTCTGTTGTCAATTCGAGATGAACATGAGTGACAAATTTGAACTGGACAAAATAACAGACAAAGATGCTCATTTATTCGAAGATATTCAGAACAAATTGTCATATCTTGAAAATAGAACATCCGTTAATGACCAGTTGCGTCGAAAAAGAGAAAGACATCTTTTAATAACCTTGATTATCATAGTAATATTTGTTATAATTTCCTTAGTGATCAGTTTCGTGTACTTGTCAGGTGAGTTATAGTTTTCTTATTTTCTTGTGTGTTCTATGTCTACTTTACTTCGATTCGTTAATCAACAGATTTTATGGTATCATGATTTGTTATAAAGCGCACACGGTTTGGAAAAACTATCCGCATTTGTTTTTGTAGCAAATTGAGCAACAAGGAAAGAACAATTTCCATCTTCATATCGTCAAACAGTAATGTCGATACAACCCCACCTTTAACACCTGCGCATTTGTCACAAAAATCAGCGTATTTGTCATATTAGGAAAGAAATAATATTGCTCGGTGTTGAATAATCGAATATAAATGCCGTACCCATGTTCAAACTAGTACAAATCTACACCCTCCATGAATTATTTCTTCATTATATAACACATACTGTTCATTTGTGTAATAATTACCATTTACTGTCATGTTGCATGCTTTGGGATTCCATTAGAGTAATATGATTTTTTGACAACATCAAAATCAAAAAAGAATAAAGAAAACCAAGATATGAGTGGAAATTAAAAGAATGTTTATTCCAAGGATTAAGACTAGACAGAGAAAACAGACACAAACAACAAAGAACATAACATAATTTAAATAGCACGTCCAGAGAAACGAAAATAAATACACAATACCGACTCAACCTAGTACATGTACTGGGATATATGAATTTATATAACATAAAATATGAAACCGTTAATCCGAATTCACGGGCCATTATGATTTTTTATTGTATTTAATTATACTACCATTGGCGCAACATGCTGTAGACTCTCGTATGAGGTTGAGATACTCATTTTGTTTTTCCATCTTTTCCTTGAACACATATCACCAGGTTTTGAATAATCTCTTCTGCTCGATTATTTGTATTTGTTTAATCAAATTGTTTTTAGATGCACTTAATAGAAACGAAGATCTTAAAATTGAAATCGAGAAAATTAAAACAAAATCCTTGATGTTGAAAAAAGAGACATTTGGACTACAAAGTCGTTGCAAATGTCTGGCGGGTCAAAAAGGTCAAATTGGTGATAAGGGACAACCAGGAAATATTGGTCCTACCGGAAAAGACGGTAATAAAGGGTTAGCAGGTGAGAAAGGATTTAGAGGAGAAAAGGGTGAAAGAGGAGTTAACGGCCTTCGTGGAGATCACGGTCAGAAAGGGGAAATGGGTTCTCGAGGAATAAGAGGACCACCTGGAAATATAGGACTTAAAGGAAAGGTGGGTGATATCGGTAGAAAAGGGCCTGCTGGAGACCCAGGGTTAAAAGGAGAAAATGGCATTAAAGGAGACAAGGGACAAGTTGGTAATCGAGGCGTTATCGGTCCTCCTGGAAAAGCTGGTGAAAAGGGACAAGTTGGAGATAAGGGAGACAAGGGAACTGTTGGTGATAGGGGACCAGTAGGTAGACCAGGCGTCAAAGGACAAAAAGGGAAACAAGGTTGGTAAAACGAGTAATTATGAAAATACACAGTATTACCAAAAAGGTATGTTAAACAATATTTGACATTGTATTTAGAGTTAAACTTTTTTTTCTAAGCTGGTGCATGCAAGTCAAGAACCTATTGAATTCAATATTATTTCAAAGTCGCATTTTTTGAGATACAAATCGCATCGATTGTGCCTGATATTATCATTATGTAAGAGTTAGTGTTCTTGATTTGGTTGATTCTAAGATAAATGTGTGGTTGTCTCACAAACATATATATAAATATAAATATATATTACTATCGATACGTAAATATAGCATATATAGACCGACAAAAAATGTGTTTATTTGATGGATTTTCTTGCATCGGAAATCAACTATATAATAGCCTTTGTGTTATGTACCTATTAAATATGAGATGACATATAATTAAACTGTGAGTTAAATGATGGAGATTTATTATTTGGTACAAAAGAAGTCTTTTGTATACTTAGAAATAATTTTAACATATAATTCAAGTATTGTTGACATTTTCAAGTTGGTCGTAAGAATATTACATAAATATTGCTAAAATATTTTTTTACCAAATAATTTTGTATGATTACAAAACATAATGGAGTTTTTATATATTAGTTAAACCGCTAATATAAGAAATTACTCACCATTTTTGTCAATATTTTTTTTTTAAATTAGAAAGGTTAGTAGATTGTTTGCTTTGTTTATATTAACGTGGTATTGCCATTACTATGACTATGCAGTCTTTAATTTTCTTTACTTTTAAAAAGGCACCCGTGGAAGAGAAGGCTGCCCAAGAGAAGGTACCAAACATTTTTTATTGTTATTCATGTATATATTTTTATCAAATGTTAAATGCATGTGTCCCCTGATTTAACCGTTTTGTTTACTAGATAAGGGTTAAATCAAAGTTACCTAACAAATGATTGACCACTACAAGTAATGTTGAAATATTTCTATCGAAATAAACAAAATTCGTATCGTCATTTTCGGTCAGCATTAAACCATAAGTTAACGCATTTGAAAAGTAGTAATTAACGAAACATTACAATATGGATATGATATTTCGAGACTAATTTTGGACATGTATGTATGCTAACAGGATCAACAGACGTTTGCAACGAGAGATGGGCCTACTACGGTTGCAGCTGCTACTTGCTAGAAACGAACCAAAAACGTAACTGGCATGATGCCCTTGTACGTAGCTTTTATTTTGCACACTGGACGTTTGTATTGCATTGACTTTTTTTTAAAATTTATAATGTTGAAATAATATACAAAAAGGATTTTTGCAGATATTGTCCTTAGACCATTTGCGCTTTATAAATGATAAGAATTTCATACTGTCAAAAATAGATTTTGTTTTTATACTTCTTCTGCGCTTATCTTTCCACCACAATTATAGCAAAAATGAGTACACCGCGAAAATTTGTAACTTGCAAAACTCAATATGATATCACTATTGCATTACTTTCTTTGTAGAGCATCTGCAAAGGAAAGGGTGCAACTCTTGTGAAAATTGAAGACGCAAAGGAAAATGAATTTATTATATCATTATCTAAGAGTAAGTATATATTTTCCTTTATAACTGTGAAACAAGAAAATGAAAGTAACAATCTTAAAATCAAGATGGCAAATTATTTAGTTTACAATATCTGACTTTCTGTGGTTGAACGATTTTATTATGTTGATCCACTTTTATACGTGCTTTTAACTAGTTGAAATAAGTTTCATTCAAGATACGTATACAATGACAGAAATGCCTATTTCAGTAAGCTTGTAACAACGCAAACTGAACGATGATTTAAAAAAGGGGAAAACCAACGATGAATAAATCATTTCTTAATTGAAATGTAAAACGATATCAACTGCTTGCATTCATTACAGGGAATAAAGCCGAACGTACCAATATCTTCATCGGTCTCCGTGACACTAGCAATGATATAAAGAAGAGAAATTTTATTTGGACAGATGGTTCCTCTTTAGGTTATCAATACTGGAATAAAGGGGAACCAAACAATCATAGAGGGACGCACGAGGACTGTGCCGTTACTAGAGGAAAGAGTAAATGGAATGATATTCCATGCTCCAATAAAGCTGGATATATTTGTGAGCAGAAACTATAACACATAAGTCAGATATATATAAGGCTCAATACTAGATTAAGAGGAAAAATACACTTTTCGCATTTATTTAAATTAAATAAAATTAAATTAAGACAGCATAAGTCAAACTATGATTGTTGTTAGAATTTAATGAACAGTTTCCAAGTAAAGTGCTGTAATATATCAAAGAATGTGTCATTTGACGTTAACTCCATACGTATATAACAACAGTATTAATGTATTTATATCGTGATCTGCATTTGAAATTGTGTAATATATATATATATATATATATAAACTAACTTTATTGACACTCGAAAATTAACTCTTTTAAGTAACATTCTGTGTAAGAATCTGGCAATGGGTGGTACATGATAATTCTCAATTTGGTCTTTTTTTGTCTCAATTATTTTCAATATACATGTATGTAGAAAACAACTAAAACGCTATTTATTCTGAAGCATCTGTGACGAAGATATTTTTGACTGTTCATTTAAGGAAAAAAGTGCGGAACAATTTTCTCGCCATTTTTCCGTAGTGCATTTCAACCAAATTTCTCCTATCAATATCTTAAAATGGCAAATTTTACAAACACATTGATTATTATTTCTGGAGGATATCAGGTATGAATATTTGGTTAATGCAATTAAAAAGTAACCCGTTTTACTTCAAGTACCGCACCTAATACACATTTTGCCCGATTCTTAGAAGGAGAAGTACTTAAAGTCTGTGAAGATTTGAATTTGTTCTACAGCTTCAATGTTAGTTGAATCTGAAGTATAATGCATGACATGTTACATGTAGATGCTAATATAAGAGACAAGATCGTGACGAAGTACTGGTACAGTGAAACTTGCCTTAAATGAAACCTGAAAGTGCAGAAACTTTTCTACATCAAACACGTATTAAATTCCTTCTATGTCAGTTAAACTGTATTTTGAACACGTGTGAACCTAACACCTTTCCTAATCGAACCTAGTTAATTATTAAAATGCGCATGGAGTTCGGTTTGGACAGGTTTCACTGCAGTTTCCCTCACGGACATTTCATTTGAATATTTTATATTGTTACCAGTTTCAGTCATTAAAATCTTTATATTTGTCTTATGATTTATAAAGCTAAGAATAGTGTTGCACGATATTTATTACTACAAAAATATTCATATATTAAATGTGTTAAACTGTGAGCATGCCACTTTGTTGATTCTACAAACATTGAGGCCTGATCACACCTTTATTAAGTGGATACCTACAAAAAGTATTCTCGAGTCGCATTTGTTGAAATTGCTTCACCTTAAACATTTGTGTCACAATGAAAAAAAAACAGGCATTTTATGTGGTTGTGTCAGGGATGTGTGGTAAAGATATATTTTTCTTTTTTGTGTTTTCTGACGCCAATCTTGTAGCAACATAATCCTTTTTTCAGAAGCCCAATTGTGAGAGGTCTAGCGCGATACAAAAGTATGAGTAGTTACGGTAAGCTCCGGCATAACGTATAAGTTGTGGTATAAAAATTCCATATGCAGGTGCGAAATGGATGTTGCTACATATGAAAGGAAAGTTGAGAATACAGAGTGCAGTCATCGAGCTTATGGTTTAATTTGGTCAATAGTTTTCCATTACCATTGACCTCTACGTGTAGGTCAAGATATGAGGCTGACTACACAGTGTCATCTGAAAATATTTTGATCGATTAAAAACACATTTTGTTACATCAAAAACCACACAGTTGATTAAATGACTGAAACTGAAACTAAAATGTTTCTTGTCTGATCAGTAAATAGAACGGTTACTAGTTTTCGCCATGTCTTTAACAACCATTATACAGTACAACTGCACTCGGAAGAAAACTCTGCAAAATATCTATATCCTATATCCGGAAGGTAGTGAAATTGGTCACGTGATACTGCATGTTTGACAGGTGCAGTGAAAACATCAATTTTCACCGAAAATAACAGAATTTTTTTTAATACTGGTTTCGATAAGAAGGGAAGGTCTTATTATTACCCAGCATGTAACACCTCGTGCACTCATCAAACATTTCAGGACATAAGCTTCATTTGCTGTCACACTACTTGTATACGTGTGTTAATTATTTTTTCATGCAAACTAATCTTGAAACATACTATTTATTCATTGAAATTATCTGAAATTCGATTTATAAGCCTGCATGATTCTGATCATTTATATACTAATGTGAAAGTAATTCGTGGATACCAATTTTCGTGGATTAGGGACGAAACATAAGTTCATAGATTCTTGAACTCTTGGTCTTGAGGGTCTTAGTATACACATCAATGAAAATCTCCTTTTCGTTGGGAACAAAGTTTCGTGGTTTGGCTTTTCCACAAAAACCAAGAATATTGGTACCTAAGGAACATTGGTAACTTCACAGTACCTATTTATCAAACATCTTAGTTGTAATTGGTTGCTGTCGTGAGTTTTCGCTTAAAACCAACAACAGAACCCTATAAATAATTTTAAATGATAGTTCAACAATAAAATGTAATTTCTTAGTTCAAAAGTAAAATGCAGTATCGTTAACTTACTGTCTGACTTTTACAAACGGTTTAGGTATGATCATTGGCGGCTAAACCTTGACAAAATCTATCATATTCACTTTGTTTATATTTTGAGATACAGATTGTACTGTGTGATAATTTCACTACAAACAACTTTGCCTCGTCACCTAATTTTCTGTGCACTTTTGTTATTTCACCTTTTACCTAAAAAGAGTTTTAAGTCAGACACTTTTCAGAAATGTCCAAGTGTAAACACATTTGACCCTTTTCAAATTTGAATACTTAAGGCATTTTGATTTTCGGAAGTGCTTAAGGGGTACCAATCATCGTTGTCATCGGTATAGTCATAAATAATATCTAAGAAGGTACTTATTCAAATAAAATAAGTACCAGTCTTTCTAAAAATCAGACAGGAGGTGATTCATGCATGTTAAAAACCCACCGAATTCAGTCTTATTTCTTGTTCATTTATTATACCATTTATGATCTCATAACTCGTCTTAGTTTTTTAGTCATTAGGTTGTTGCGCTTTTGAGATAAAAAAACAAATCTTGTAGATTGTACATGATTTTACACTTTGGAAGAGTTATCTTTCTTGATTTGTCTTCATTTGGTTGATCTCAGTGGGAGGTGAATGGACGATTTTCTTAAAAGTGCAGATCTGAATGCAGAAACGATTATTGTTCTGAGAAAGTATAGCATATGTAGAATGAAAAAGCATCATTTGTTTGGTGGAATTTTCTTCACTTTACCATTGGCAGTGTCTGAATTTTATATGGACTGGTACTTAAAATTTGAAAGTATATATATGACATTGCTTTTGTACACGTAATTAGCAAACATGTCTGACCAGTTTGAACTTGGCGATTTCATTAAGGTAGATGCTGTCTCTAATTTCAAAAATATCGACATACAAAGCAATATTAGGAATAAGATTTTGGATAATGAAAAACAAAACAGAAGACGTTATAGGCATCTACTTATATCACAGATTATTATTGTGGCGTTTGCTGTGGTATTGCTTGTTACAATTGGCGTATATTTGTCAGGTATGGTAAACTATCACACTCATAATTTGCAAGAGTGGTCATGACTTGTAATGTGCTTTTGTCGATTAAATATACCTCTTGCTTATTGACAATTTATTTATGTTTCGTCTTATAATTTCAGTTTATTCATTGAAGAATGCTTGATATGTTAACTATGTGCAAAATATCATCAATAAATTACTCAATATTTGAATTGATTATTAGCAATTTGTCAGAGATTCCTCTATATAGATGACGTATTTTCTTTACAAATCCTATTTTCGGGGATTAATACATCGCATATACCCCAAAAAGCTTGAGGTGAAGGATAATGTTATGTTAAGTCAGAAATTTCTTGACCTGCAGTTAAAGATCGATGGTAAAGGAAACCTTGACCAAACTAAACGACAAGTGCGCTGTGGCAATATCCCTTCATAGCCTGTGTATGGAGTTTTCATATCACAACTCATACGTTATTCCAGAGATTGACGTATATTTGCAAACCTTTTGTATCGCGCTAGATTTCTTACAATCAGAGTTATATTGCTACAAGATTGAAATCATTTCTACAGAGGCTTAATGTCGTCATCATGAACTTGTGGATCGTTACGTTTTATCCATCTGCACCATGAAACTGATTTGTTCAACGTGTCATAGCTTTCCTTTTCCTTTTTTGAGCCAATTCGCGGATGTTTCTAGAAAATCAGAAGACGCTTACCCTACCGGTGCACCTGGTCCATGCTCCAAGTTTTAAGTGGAGTTCGAGTTGCACATTGACTTTTGTTTCTTTTTATGTACTTTTAGATATGTAATGTTCTTTGTTGTGTTTCTATTTTCCGCGCCTGGTTTCCGTCCCTGGATTAAATTCCCCTGATTTCTGCTAGTCTAAAATCTTGGTTCCCTTGATTTCTCCTTAGATCGGAGGAAAACAAATAGGCGAAAGAACATTTAGCCTTGAGCCAATGATTTAAAAGAACTTCCAAATTTCCCCGTGTTCATCTATTCGTTTCATTATAAGGACTGTGTTGAAGTATACATGTATGTATGACATTTCACTAGAACTCAAGGTAACCAAGGGAAGAAGATTGGAATACTAATCAAAAGAATATATTCCAAGAATAAGGACTTCACAGGGAAATTAGACACACACAATAAAACATGAATTACCAACTGACAGGTATGAAACGAAGAAAAAGCATGCCAAGTGACCTCACTAAAACTGGGAAAAATGTGCAATAGTAGGTGAATCTCAGAATAATTTGACCGATGGTTAATTACAGTTTAACAAACATATGATTCGTTAGTAGCGACCCTTATTAATATAAATTTGATTTATATTATTTTAGATACACTTGAACGGAACAACAAGCTTGATGCTACAATACGAACTTTCAAAAAAAATATGTCACAAGTACATAGAGATAAATATCAGAACAAAACATGCCAAATTCATGAAAAAGGGTTCAGAGGCACCAAAGGAGAGATTCAGGAAAGGGAAATGAAGGGTGAAAAGGGCAAACTAGAAAGTAAAGGTTCACAAGGACAAAAGGAATTAATAGGACAAACTGGATTACGAGGGGGGGGAAATAAAAGAGGACACAGGCATCCAAGGTGATATGGGTTCAGGAGGACGGAAAGGGGAGCGGGGAGATAAAGGACTTAAGGGAGAGATCGGTCTCCGAGGTAACAAGGGGACTGGAGGACAGAAAGGAGAGCGAGGAGATAAAGGATTGAAGGGAGATGTCGGTCTCCAAGGTAATAAGGGGGTTATAGGACTGAAAGGAGAGCGAGGGGATAAAGGACTTAAGGGAGATATCGGTCTCCAAGGTAATAAGGGGGCTATAGGACTGAAAGGAGAGCGAGGGGATAAAGGACTTAAGGGAGATATCGGTCTCCAAGGTAATAAGGGGGCTATAGGACTGAAAGGGGAGCGAGGAGAAAGAGGGTTATCTGGAGAAACAGGACCAGTTAGAGAAAAGGGTGAGAAAGGAGACATAGGTCTGATAGGCGGCGTTGGACCGACTGGTTTAACGGGGTTGCCCGGAGATAAAGGACCAGTTGGTAGTAAGGGAAAACATGGCGATAAAGGTCAAATAGGAGACAAGGGTTTGGCTGGTGAAAAAGGGCAACATGGGGTAAAAGGATTAAAGGGATCGGCAGGAGAAAAGGGGGAGAAAGGAGAACAAGGTCATATTGGTATCAGGGGACCAGTTGGTTCTAAAGGAATGCCTGGAGTGAAGGGATTAAATGGAATAAAAGGTATGCAGCTTTATATCAAGGATAGAGTTACTTGCTTTCTAACAAAATTTTATAACAGGCTAGAGGTTTTAAAGCTACAAATATCAACAGAGCATTTGATTATGCGAAAGTGATAGCCAGTTTTAAAAATTAAAAATAATTAAAAGAAGGAAAAACTTCGGAATATCGTTTGTTATCGCTAACTCGCTGAACTATATTTTTTTTCTATTTGGAAGGCAGTACCAGTGATTAATTGATAAGCATTTGCAAACCTTTTTTTTTCTTTTTGCTGTTAATGTTTGTTACATGTATTGTTACGTGTTCCAAATTTGAATTTAGAAACTCAAAGGTAAATCAAAGCAATATATCGTAGATATTTGTGAAACTCGATTTGTTTCCTGTTTAAATATGCGTTTATGTAAGAATCAGGCAAAATTGGAAATATCAGAAACATGCATGTCAAAAGACCATCAACCTGACAATTTAGTTTCACTCAAGGATGTTTTCTCTGTTTAAAAAGACCACCATGTGGTCACTGCATCATTGGATTAGTTCAGAAATTGTTCGATAGATTGTTAGAAAAATTAGGTTTTTGACAGAGTTATCTGCCCTTGAAATGTTCCTTTTCAGTGCTTTTCAACGAAATTAAAACTCAATTTACCAACATGGTAGGAAAATCTTCTCCTATTTTCTTGATACTGATGGTGCAAATTGTCATATTACACTTTTAAAATGGTGTTTTTTATACCATGTTCCACCAACTGCCTGATTCTCATAGAGACTGGTACTTAATTTGCTGTTTCTTTATAGCGTAACAATTACACGTTTTTAACTTTTTGAGTAACTGTTTTACAAGTAAAATATTTTAGCTTTATTATTGAGTACAGTACAGTAAGAACCATTAACATGTGCTTACTGGCACCTTTTACAACATCTGTGAAGAATTAACAGTCCCTGATCATGTATAAAAACACTCTCTGTATAGTTAACATATATTGACTGGGTAAGGGGGGGGGATAATAAGTGCATCATTTTAATTGCATAATTGTGTTTCATTTAAGTAAATTAAATTTTGTAAAGTGAAAAAAATGTATGAACTATGAAAGCATCTTTTAATTGCAAATAAAAATCCAAAACGGTAAAAGATATTCTAACATTCGTATGATATATATCGGTGTCTTTTAGGCAACAAAGGTGAAAAAGAAAGTCCTGGTGAAGGTAATATCAAAGCTTTGAATTCAAAATGTATATTATGTAAACACTAAATGTAAAAACAAAAATCATAAAAATAAAATTTGTCTCTAAACCTCAACTTCAAATTGACACGTTATCATGTCCAAGACAAGATTATTTTATAGTTAACTTTTTCACTGGAATAGATATTTTAAATTGATTAGATAAAGATGAAAACATTCGAAATTATTTTTCCAAAGTTTCTTAGGTCTGGATTTAATAGCAAGATCATTTTTGGATACTTTTGGCGGGAACCTGTTAACCTCCGCCCTATAATATCCTTCTTTCGAGTCTCTCTAGAGATTTCGCTCTCAAGTGAGCCTCAAATCCGACAAAACCTTTATAAAAGATTAGTTGTTTTTTTCATGTTTTACTTGTATACAACTTGTTATACGTATGAAATAAATTAAAGAGACGGTGAAGTAGATACAACTCCAGCAAAAAAACAAAAAAAGAGCATTTTAAAGAATTATTTAAAAATACAATTTGATCAAAATAAAAAAATGCTTTGTTATGGATCGTTATGGTGTATCCATCAGCACCATGAAAACTGATTTATTCAACGGGTCATAGTTTTCCTTCCCTCGTTTGTCTACCCCGGACTTGACTTTTTATGAGCAACTCGGCGGGTGTTTCTAGAAAAGCAGAGGACGCTTACCCTACCGTTGCACCTGGTCCATGCTCCCAGGTTTTAGTGGAGTCCGAGTTGCTCATTTACTTTTGTTACTGTTTATGTATGATTTAGTTACTTTATTTTCTCTGTTGTGTATGTCTGTTTTCCATGGTCTTTGTCCCTGGATTACATTTTTTTGATAACCGCTATAACCTTGGTTCCCTTGATTACTCTTTATTTCATTATAGTTGAACTCTCATCATAAGAGTCACCAGTATATGTAAGCATGAGTGTCGAACTCATGAAGTTCCTTTGAGGAAGTAATACACTGATTTAATTATTTATTTCTATCATTGAATCTTTGACATTTGTTTCGTATCTTGATTTTGGTATGTTTTGATATGTTAACATAAAGTTTTATTTCATGACTGTATAAATCTGACTACAAACTGCGAGACAGGATTGCATTTTGAGTGTATAACTTAGTTGTAGTGCCTAATTTTTTGTTACCAAAACACTTTTGTTTACTTTGTCTACTCAAGAACTAAAGATAATTATAAGCTTACTTCTGCATGTAGTCCTCTAGCCAATAACCAGAACTTTGATTCCCTTGATTATATTTTCATTTCATTCGTTCATGTTGTTCCTATTTTTGTCAGACATAAATATAATGTATAATCTAATAACGTGTATTTTGTTTTTATCTCAAACCAAATGAAAAACGATAGGGGAAGTTTTCTGGTTGTAATTGCCTTGCAATCTAATTCTTCCGGTTAACCGATCAAAAATTCTAACGGTTAACAAGTACGTAATTTCATATGATTTTGACAGTCCTAATTATAACGCTTGTACATATAATCTATCTTTTTGTTTTAAATTTATCTTATATCATCTTTGATTGCGTTCATGTTCTTGGTCTGTTTTCTGCAATGTTAGTCTCTTCAAAGACAGCATATTTATTTGAGAATCATCATGGAAAACGTTTCAAAATATATGTTTTATATACATTTGAGCCTATGTGTTTATACGATCTTTTCTTCATCTGTTTAACTTTTGGTAGTCCTAGCATAAATTTATTAATACATTTTACCTCATTTTCAATCTCGTCACAATAACTATAGGGAATATAACCGTTATACTATAAATAATTAAGATATACAGTCTTTTTAACTAGATTGAACTGGTTATGGTAAAAAGGAGAAATTTAGAACAAAGGAATTGGGACGTGGGAATGAAGAATGGCGGTATACTATGCGAGATGGGGTATTGGGGCGTGGGGATGAAGAATGGTGGTAAAGTATTGGAGATGGGGAATTGGGACATGGGGATGAAGGATGGCGGTATACTATGCGAGATAGGGAATTGGGACGTGAGGATGAAGGAGGTCGGTATACTTTGGGAGATAGGGAATGGGACGTGGCGATGATGAATGTTGGTATACTATGTGAGATAGGTAGGGAAATCTCATTTCATTCCGAAGTTTTTATCTACCACTTGAATGTATTCAAATCAGAAATTAAATTAAGATGCATATACGCAATATAAAAAGTCTGACAAATACAGAAATATAACCATATAATGGAATCAATGACAAAGTAAAACAGAAACTTAGAAAAGCATACTTTATTCAGAATAGAAATAGAAAGTGGATACGGAATGACTTATTGTAATAATAATTCTCTATACTTTCACACGTCCATGAAACGCTGTAAGAGGAATAGTGATCACATGTTGGATAGCCACGCTGTCTTTTCGAGTCACACTAATGGAATATAAATTGTCTACCTGAGTCACACTAATGGAATATAAACTGTCTATCTGAGTCACACCAATGGATTACAAACTGTCTATCTGAGTCATACTAATGTGATCACCATATTCATTCAGATCAATATCAAAACAACAAAAACCAATATCGAAAAAAAGCAAATATCTATTGTATTAAGGAGGTAGACCTAGAGTAAGGGACATAACTCTTGAAATCATTAGTATGTTTGTATCATATTCAATTTCACCAAATCATTTCAAGCTTTCCTTTGAAACAGAATGAAATCAGTCCAATTTACTTTGATGCTTACATGAGATTGATGTAAAATGTTAAATACAAACATTCCAATGATTTGTAAGAGTTGTGTCCCTTACCCTAGGTCTACCTCCTTAATATCGAACGGGTTTCGATCCGAGTCGTTCGGTAGTTCTTGACTAAGTTAAATGATATATGATACGTTCGGGATTTTCTATGCTTTACCCTTAACAAATTATTATAGAGATCCAGAAGATTTGTGATTATGTAAATACACAATGAAAACTACACAATTTACATGACAGTTTGTTTGAATATTTTGTTTAGAACATTCGCGGGTGAAATTTAGTTAGGTCCAAAAAAGTAAAAGAAAAGAACAAAAAAAAAAGAAAAAAAACGTTGCATTTTTTGCATGATTTAAGACACATTTTATATCATTGCAAATGATAACCTTTTATTTTATCCTTTTTGAGTTCAATGTAATAATTTATGTAGACCTTAATGGTGACTTTCAGGATTAAAAAGTTGTAAAACAGCGAAATTTTACTCTCAAAACAAACATAGGTATAATGTAAGTCAAGTCGTGATAATCTTATACACATCATTTCTTTTTTTTTTTTTTTTTTTTTTTTTTGAAGATTTAGACAGTTTCGGCTACATAAAAAAATAGTTGAAATATGTAGTTTACGAATAAAAGAATCATTACTTAGTTATTAAAATATTCACTGAGTTATATTAAAATCCTCAGCTTGGAGCATTAGTTTTCGGCGTTGCCTCAAACCAATATTACTAGCCTTGGACTTATACCTAAGCCAATATGAAAACCACCATACTTCAATACCATGTAAACGATTTTTTAATTACCTACAGTTTCCTTACGCGTCCGTAGACGTTTGTCTACAGAAGTTTCTCACAAACATATGTCATATTTTCGTTACATGGCATATCATTCCATTTGTAATTCCGGTTACTGTGAAAGTGTACACAATCTTCACGGTCGTGTGAGTTGTTAGGTTCCCCATCGAACCAGTCTTTAAAGGTCAAATGTGATCCATCAGTCCAGACAAATGTTCCTTCACGCTTTGAATCCGTCAGACCCACATATGTATGTCCCATGCCAAGCTCTAAAATCAAGAATTCCACTTGAAAAATAACTAATTGTGCAATTAATTACACATCGAGAATAATTAAATAAAGAAGATTAATAGTCTCAATCTTCAATATGAGATTTTTTTTCATTACCTGTCGAGGAATTTATGTAATCCACCTTAAGAAAGCTTAAAAAGAAGGTTTAAATCAGGAATAATGTATTACGATACAAAAACAAAGATATTATTATTTACTTTTAGCCTTTGTTTGTAGTTTCTAGTTATTTTTAGGTACCTTTATACCTCCCAATATCGAATCATATTGTCGCCAAAGAATATTCTCGAATTCTGTTTTGGTATAAGCCTATATTTGTACAAAAAACGATTTTTGTGACTTAATTGTTTGAGCGTCTTAGCCCTCCTGGGATAACATGTGTGCAAAAACTAACAAATGTAGGTATTATCATAAAGCCCAATTTCCCAGCTTTACAATGAAATCATGAAAGTTGCAGTAACATTTAGGGTATTGTGGTAAAATGGGAAAAATATACCCCTAACCCGCCTAAAAATCGCTTAAATTGACATATTTTTCAATGTCAAAACCCCTTGGGTATTTATGCTCCAGTAAAAAATGGTTTATTGGGTATTATTTTTTCTGTTTAGTATTATCACAATTTATACTTCTGGGGTTCTTTTGATGACTTTTGGCGATTTTCGTAGTCAGAATTTATCAAAAAATGGGAAAAATGGGATATTCGATTTTTCGGTCAAAAGTCACAAAAATTCGACTCTACAAGTTATTACTTAAATAAAATTTCCTATATAAATGAACCACAAAAAACTAATTTTCAAAAACAAAGGATTTTCAAAAAATGTTAAAAATATTACCCTACCCCAAGGAAAACTGGTCTCAGTATCAAATGGAATTCTCATTCACAACATGCTGACATTGTAGAACTCTTATTTTCAGCATTCATAATTAAGACAATGATATTCTTAACATATCTGATCCATTCAGGCACTTAGATTTTCCTTCTGGGGTGAAATTACTGTAAGATCGGAAAAATGGGAAATTTCAGATTTTCTTTAATTTCACCTATTATTAGCAATGCTTTTCAAATACCGTACTTCAAACAAAATGTTGTATATTCAAATACAGTTATATATTGTCAATTTACGTGCTAAAATGCGTGATCATCTGTTGTATTCTTAAATTTGTAATATTTTGTAGTCTTCAGGGCAATAAAAGCATAATTTTGCTTATTGTCAACTCGTTATTGTCAGCTTGAAAATAACTCGCTTGAAATGAGAAGAGTGCTAAAAATTTTGGTTCATGTTGAGGCTTTGTTTAATCATGGGTAGGGTTGGAAATTTTTCGCCTAATTTGACGTGGAAAAGTTCAAATACTTATTGCTTTGGCTCAAGCAAAGCTAAGATATTATATAATTGTTTTTTGAATATACAAAAGCTTATTTGAAGTACGGTATTTGAAACAAAATGCCAATTATAGGTGAAATGGAAGGAAATATGAAATTCTGAAAATTCCTCTTTTATGAAAAACTCATTATTGTCACATTGAAGCTGACAAATACGCCCCTGAAATGAAAACAAAAATATGTTGGATACATCGATGAATAAAGTAATAGTACCCAACATGTCTATTGTACACCGTTTATATGCCAAAAATTAACATTTTAGTTCATGTTGATACATTTTTTTTTCATGGGTGGGGATGGCAATTTTTCACCTAACTTCACTTGAAAAGTTCAAATATTTATTACTTCGGCTCATTTTAATTTAAAGACATCATATTATTGTAGGGTTTCACCCAAAAGCTTAATTGAGAATTCTGTTTGATACTGAGACCAGTTTTCCTAGGAGTAGGGGTAGTAATTTTAACACTTTTTTATAATTCATTCTAAAAAATTAGTTTTTCGTTATTTATCTATGTAGGAAATTGAATTACCTATCGAACAATACCAAAATTGACACGTTTTATTTGAGAATAACTTGTAGAGTCGATTTTTTGTGACGTTTGACCGAAAAATCGAAAATTCCATTTTTCGCAATTTTTTGATAAATTCTGACTACGAAAATCGCCAAAATTCATCACAAGAACCCCTGTAGTATTAATAGTGATAATACTAAACGGAAAATACACAATAAGCCATTTTTACTGGAACATAGTCTAGGGGTTTTGACATTGAAAAATATGTCAATATAAACGATTTTTCGGCGGGATAGGGGTATATTTTTTCCATCTAAGTGTTACAGCAACTTTGGTAATATTGTAAAGCTGAGAAATTGGGCTTTATGATGATTTACACATTTGTCAGTTTATTTCGTTCTATAGAAAGGAGAAGTTCGTAGAATTAAAAAAACCTTACAATAGATTTTTACCTCAACGAGGTATCAAAAGTAGCCAAAACATACAAAAATGCTTCAGTTTATTTTCTGGCGACAAAAACATTCGTAAATGAGAGGTATTAGGGTACTTGAAAATCATATATTTGTCATGAGTAGGGGTGTGCACGGGGGGGGGGGGTCTCTCAGCCCACGTACTATTGGAGTAGGTGGTGCACGGGGGGTATCTCAGCCCACGAACTATTGGAGTAGGGGGGTGCACGGGGGTTATCTCAGCCCACGTACTATTGGAGTAGGTGGTACACGGGGGGGGGTATCTCAGCCCACGAACTATTGGAGTAGGAGGGTGCACGGGGGTTATCTCAGCCCACGTACTATTGGAGTGGGGGTGCACGGGAGGGTTATCTCAGCCCACGTACTATTGGAGTAGGGGGTGCGCAGGGGGTTATCTCAGCCCACGTACTACTGTTCATTTTTGTTTTATTTTGAGTAATGCACCTGTTATCCTGATTCCCGGGACTACGTTCCAGGTATTAGCTACTAGCAATACACTCTCATACATAATATTACGATCGGGAACCAGTCTATGCACCTGTCAATTTATAAATTACAGTTGCTTGGACAAATGCGCTTATAAGAAAAAAATTACTGTGAGCATAATTTGAAGGACTTTCGTAGATATATATATATATATATATATATATATATATATATATATATATATATATATATATATATATATATATATATATATATATATATATATATATATATATATATATATATATAAAAACTTTCAAACAACGAACGAATTATTGTAATTATGATAACCATTATGTATCTGAAATTGGCTAAGATACAACAATTGGAATTTGAGATTACAGACACAGCTTCCATCGCGTCTTTTTAAGAATTTCACTTTGAATTTGACGACAGTTACCGCAGTACAAAGGAAAACGAAAAGATTGGATTTTAAAATGATAAATTTCCCTTTTATGTGCAGTAATACATCAGTTTCTCTTGAATGTGATTTTTATCAGAGCTAGTAGTGACTATTCTGATCTCTTAATGCGCCATCATCGCCTGAGAGACAAAGGTATAACAACTACGTCTTATACGCTGCCTTAAAAGTTTTTTAACCGATATCCAGATTTTATTGAGAAAACAAACAAAATGGACAGCAATAAAGAAACAAGTACGAAAACCTCTACACATTACCAAGCTTTCAGAATAAAATTTAACGATCATGAGAGTTGATCACAGAAATTTGAACGTTGCTTTAATATTGTTTAATTGTTTTAAACAGTTAGCCTCACCCCTCATGCGTTTTTTCAGGTAGTCTCCTTCTGCTCTGTTGTCAACTTTAACAATTGATGCACCTGCCATTTCACATCTCTCCTTCAATTAAACTCATATATTTTCTTATATTTAATTAACATGTATTTGAGAACAGACAAAATCATACTATTAATAATATGGCTTGAAGCTTTTTGTAGTATTTTGACACTACAGTCATGTTGCAGTCATACTCCGAAATTCAATATCAACGCATGATATAGTATCAAATAGACAGCGCATAAAATAGCACAAGAAACCCGATAACACAGATATTACAAGAACTTTATTGTATAATAATAGAAATAAAGAAGCAAGGAATAAAACTAGAGGCTCTAGAGAATTTGAATCGCTCACCTGGTCAAAAATTGTCTTTTTAGTTTTCTAAAGCTGGACTCTTGACCACACTGTACTATTGTCACAAGAATCGTTTAATCAATAGGGAGCATCTTAGTTATCTACCCGGTTTTCATATTACAAAATAAATCTCTCATTTTCATTTGTCTTCACACTTCAAGGGCAATAACTCCGACACTGATCAACAGATCTTTATGAAAATTTCAGCAAAGGGGTCTTTCACAATGCTGATAAATTTTACCTTGTTAGAATTCATTTTACGAGCTATTTCCAAAAGTCATTAATGTGAACCCCTATGGTCTATTTTTTGTAACAATTGCCATGAATTTTGACCTGATCAAAAATATCCACACATAGATTGTTAAGGATATTGTAAGGTATATTCATGCTAAGTTTTGTTTCATACCATCTAGTACTTTTGAGGAGAGGAGTTGCAAATGCAAAATTTTGGAAGAAAATCCATTTCAGGACCAATAACTCATTCGTCAAGGGATCTTTCTGATTTGTTTTGCGTAGGTCCATCACATCGTGCTGAGCAATTTTACCCTCTGCAAGATTTTAGCTAGACGCAACTCTTTTTGAGTTATTTCCAAAATTTTGCAATTTGACCCCTATGGTCTATTTTAAGTAACGGCAGTCATATTTTTTTTTGCCAGATCAAAAATTCCCCAAAAGGACTGTTAAAAATATCATAAAGAATATTCATGCAAAGTTAAGTTACATTCTATCGAGTAGTTTCAGAGGAGAAGATGTTTGAAAAAGTTAACGATGACGACGAACAACAAACACATAGTGATGGCAATAACTCACATGGCTTTTCGGCGGGGTGAGCTAAAAAGTGGAGCTGTACATTCAGAGCCACTAAAAAAAGGATCAGTCATTCGCCAATTTGATTGCAGTTATAAAATCATAAGTTACTTACGCTCATATATACGAATATGATTGTATGACACGAATTCATTACATATATATGACCATTTTACACTCAAAGGTTCAACATTGAGCGACGTAAAAGTAACTTTTTCTTTCGCATTATTTGGTATTTTTATTCTAGTCATTTTTATTATATTTTTTTAATGTGTCAACGGTAGATTTCTACATGAACTGGACATATCGGATTTTAAGAATCTGTGCTTTGGAAGAAAAGACAAGTTCGAATTTTGCTCCATTTCTCGTGGTTGACGCTATAACATACGATAAAAGTATAGCTATTATAAAAAGGGTTCTTAAATTGTAAGAAAATGTTCCAAGCGTGTTTTATATTACTATCCAGTAGTCAGCATAAGCCGTCAACCACTCTGATATCTTTATAATGGCCACTGTGTTTATCATATTTCTATGAAACTCATCTATGGCCTAGCAGCAACCGGGTTTATGGAGGTTATAAAGACGTGATATGATCAAACAAAATACAAGCAATTTTCTAGTACAGAGATGGAAAACACATATATTGAGACATACCAGAGCTTTACTCCAGGTAAGACGTCTTTTTGTTTCAAACAAGTAACAGCTTGATTTGCGACGTTCCCATCCTTTGAAGCATACATTGACTCCTGAAATATAAATCAAGTATTCCTAAACATTAATTTTCAACTTCTGTTGACATGCTATGCAAATGTGGTCATATACAGCAATTAAAAAGTCAATCCTACAACAATCACATGCATACCTAAATGTGATTTTCGTCATACAAAGATAACTCATGTCATCAGATTTATGTTGTTTGGGCAGGACAGGAAAGTGCTGTGTATTTTGTTTATTGTGATCCTCATTGGAGTTTTTTTTTAGTTTTGTTTCTTTGTAAATTATCTTGATCAAATACGAATCAGGAAAGATGTATAAAAATATGGTTTATGAATGATATTGACCTCAATTGTTTTTCTTTAAATAAGAATACTAGTATTCAGAATCGTCATACGGTGAAAGGTAAGGAATAGTCTAACTGTCTATGCAATTCTGTCTGTTAGTGTTGTTACTTTAACATTATTATAATACCGATCTTTTATTATTTAATTTAATCATTTTAGACAACTTTTGATTGTTCTTGTCGAATAAGAGGGCAGTTAGGAATTAGCTAGACAAAACAGTGATACATTGTAATTTTTTTCCGAACTTGCTGAAATACATAAAAAATAATGCATACATATATATCTAAGTTCCAAATAAATCTGCTTACATAACCATTTAAAAAAAGATAATTATTTAAATTTGTCATCTTTTGATATTATTTTTTTATAAAGGTTTAGTGCTACGAGTTTGGAGTATTTCAGCACTAAATGGATATACATGGTGGGTAGATCTCTCCCAAAAACAAATCATTTGATTTGTTTTATATTAAACAACTTTAGATTTGAATATTTCACTAAAAACTTTGTAAAAAGTGGTTTCTGGGACAAGTTGGAAACATGTTGTAGGAAAAATACTCACCGTTCATTGAAGACCTATAGACTACTTTTTGAAGTGGCTAATACTGTTAGCGACTTCTTGCACTCATGATTCAGTATTGTACATTCGCATAAAATTTGCATGATTATATATTACTACACCGTCTTATGTTCCAGCTGGGTGCCATAGAACAGTAGTTTTCAGCTTAATACAAGATCGAAATGTACCCCTTGAATACCATACTGTGTTCTACGTGTGATTTTGTACTTGTATGACAGTGGGAAGTTAATATTAAAAGATGAATAATCGGTTAGTATTAAACATCCTGTAATATAGCTGAAAAATACTTTTGATTTACAATTGTTGTCTTTTTGATAAATTTCCCGTTCATATTTTGCCAGAATGCAAGGTTTGCGTTAATTTTTAAACAAAAACAACACTGATAATGATTAGTGATGTTTTAGGTGACTTATTGATGTATTATTAAAGTTTTGTAATTGGGGAGGCTATTTACAACATTAAATATGAAAAATCAACCGTTTTATATTCTAATGCACCTTCCTTGATAATTTTACATAGACTCTTACCATCTCCCTTTTCACCTCGATCTCCTTTTTCACCAGGATCTCCTTTTTCACCTGATTCATAAAACCCAAAAATCAATGGCATGGGAACTTACACAAAATGAGATTTATGTATATACAAAATACAGTAAGAATTAAGTACCACTCAACATAAGAACCATGCAAAATGTGTTTCAAGATTAGAAAGCATACATATTTTTATTTTTGATATTTTGTTTAAAATGTCATAGTAAACAAGAAGTAACATGTGGCTTTTCATATAACCCTTGTTCATAAAAAAAACAAGATAAAAATTGTGTATAGAATGTACTGTAGAATTCAAAATTAAGGGAGATAACTCTGTGAATGACACTATAATACAATATAACCTTTTGGTTTTCTATGTTGTTTATATCCTAAGGGCAGACAGATTGGAATGAATACTTATACATTTCATCATATAGACCTATAAAGCAACTGAATAATAAAAATAAAAATGGGTAGCCTTTTGTATAGGTGTATCACATTTTACAGAATAGAACTTGCATGATTGTTACAAAGACTGCTACTTAAGACATCGTACAATTTAACAAAAACGATGAAAGTATGATCTATTGAGATTATGGAGTATGGATAAACATTTGATTTATAGTTTGATCTGTTGTTCCTATGTAATGATTTGATATGTAGCGCATATCCATGGATATTAAATACAACACAATTCGGCGGATTTCGTTTAAGGAGGTAGACCTAGGTAAGGGACACAACTTTTGTAAATCATTGGAACGTTAGTATTAAGCATTTTACATCAACCATATATAGGCATTAAATTAACTTGGATTTATTTCATTATGTTTCAAATGAAAGCTTGAAACGCTTTGGTGAAATTGAATATGACTCAGACATATCACTGATTTTAAGAGTTATGTCCATTACCCTAGGTCTACCTCCTTAATGTCCAATTAGATGCCATTCTTGTAAACTGATATGTTATATGTCTCCCTTGATGGTCGTTCAAATACCAAATAGATTACTCTTAAATTTTACTTGTAAAATGTGTTTGTGTTCGAAGGGATGGTGTTAAATAGACGTCATATTTCGTTCAAAATGCTTACATGCGCAATAACGTAAACTTTACCATTATGGCCTTACAAAGGAGAAGGTTCGGTAAGAACCTTTTTTGGCCCCAGTATTCAACGTTTTTGAAAGATATGTTTTGGTCTATACTAGTTACTTTATTTGAAAGCGGTTGCAGTAAATGCATTTCATATTTTGAGGCCAAAATTGGCCATAATCGAACCTTCTCCTTTAACAATAAAGTATGTGAATATACTTCTGCAGGGATATGAATTATTTGTCTACCCAAGATAAAGGTTTATAACATGCCAGCTTTAGTGAGCATCTTTAATAGAAACCCGGTGGTTTAAAAACCACGGGCATTTGTAATCAATGCCTAAAAATGTGAGAATATTTATCACCTGGTTTATTCATTACATATGAAAATATGTTGCGGATACACTAATTTAATTTCAAGCAATTCTTAGATGATTGACTATATGCATTATAACATGTGCAATGACAAGGTAAGCATATTTCTAATGTATCAAAGTAACTAAAGGACCTGCGTGATTCTTACATGGTTCTATAATCAAAAAGAAATCTCTTAATCTGTTTCATTTAATTGCTATTATTTAAACGATGTCATGCCTCAAAAAAGACACAAAAATAATATGAGGACTAAACACGAAAACGAATACAGAAACTAATACATTTTCAATTATTTAAATCGATCATCATGTTGGAAAATAACACTAAATATGAACACATTAGTACAAAGCGGTGATTGGTACATTTTATAAATAAAACAATTAACAATTCATATAATACAGAGCTATGGGATGTATTGAATGATTGGAAAAAAAATCAGCTAAAGGTCTAATGATACTGCTTGGTCTGACCGATTTTTTCAATGGATTGTACAATAAATAGGTCTACCTGGTATGCCTGGCCGGCCACGGAGTCCAGGATATCCATTTATGCCTGCTTCCCCTTTCTCACCCTTCATGCCAGGAAAGCCTACTCTTCCAGGTGGTCCCTGTGGGCCAATTAAACCAATTTTTCCATCATTTCCGTTTGAACCTTTTATACCATTTAGACCTCTTTTTCCTTTAGTACCTTTCTTTCCTGTAAGACCTTTTTCTCCTTCTCGACCTTTATCGCCCTTTAAACCTCTCGGTCCTGAGGATCCCTTTACACCCACCGGACCTATGTTACCTGGTTCGCCTTTTTGTCCAGGCGGACATTTACACTTTTCTTTTCTGTTAAACACCTCCGCCATCAGCAATGAAGTTACGTTTTCCATGTTTTGAATTTCATTTTTTTGTTTTTCAATTATTTCTACAACAATAATATCAAAGTATAAAAGAAAGAGATGAAGCACTGAAGACATAAATACACTATATGAAGTACTAATAATGGACCGAAAGGAAAAATTTAGACCAATTAACAATGGAGTTTCAAATAAAGTATCTTTTGGTGTAAAGATCTCTTAGTATGACATTATTTCATTACAGCTTTTTTATACCAAAAGATAAAGCAAGTGTTAACGAAAAACAATTAACCAAATGAACACTTAGAGTAAATAACCAATCCAGAATTTACAAAAAAAAATAAAGCATAGCTCTCTTTGCACTAAACAAGCGTCTGCCATGATGTACATGTAAATCCTGATACCCAGAGCCATGTCGTTAGATGCCGTAATTCAATCAGACTTAGATCGTTGTTACGTCATAACAAAATGTTAGACTCATATGATATATGAATATATACTAGTATATAAATGTCTAAGTTAACTATAATCTCTGCTTAAAATTGCAACTATTCTTAAAACTACGTACCTATTTTTTGTTCGAGTAGAAAACCCCGGGGTTGTCGTGAGGTCAACTCCTCAATTTCTTTTAATTCCCCCAAACAAGTTATAAGCTGCCTTAAAGTCTGACGACATGTCTTGTTTAGGTTATTTATTTTATGAGCGTATTAGTTCGTCTTAAGGAAAGTATAACTACAATTGACCAATAAGCACAACGAAAGATAAAAAAAAAAGATTAACACTGTTAAACTAAGTCTCTTCCTAATATCCTTGACTTCCCATTGATTGCATATCAGTATAAATTAGATAATGATATTATATCATATATTCAGATAAAAATATTACTTTTTTGTATATGTATAATAAGTATGCGTTTAAACCCTATATCACACCCCTAGACCTATATCGCATACCTTATATTGCACCCCTTCACAGACTATACTTGAAGTATTGTTAAAATATATGATATAATGAACATGACATGTCAAAATCTGTATCACATGTAGTATCAATTCTGTATCACATGTAGTATCAATCCTGTATCATATGCAGTATCAACCTGAACTCCTTTATCACCCCAAGGGCTACCGGCCTATATCACCCCGCGTGCCGGTGGCCCTTGGGGTGATACAGGAGTCTCGGGTTGATACTGCAAGGAATACATATTTTGACATGTAATATTCAGTATGTATCAGTAACATATACAATTATTCGATAACAAAAACGTGTTGAATCTCCACTTCTCTGTAGTTTGTTTGCTATTTTACATTTCATGTATTTATTAAGCTAGGCATGAAAAATCAGAGTTATAACATATATTTGACAAAATTATCATATTTCAAAATATTTCAAACTCCAAGAAATAGGTATTATCAAGAAATGTTTTTTCTAGGTTTTTGAAAAGTCATATATTCATGAACTCACCTCGGTAATCACATACAACCATTCCATCATCGGTATTATTTTTAAGACTTTCCAATCGTTTCCTTAAATCATCTATCTCATTTCGCCGAGTATTTCGTTCGTCTACAATGTACTTCAACAGAAAATCATACTGATCATGACTAACAGATTTAACACTTTGGTCTTCCTTCGATGTGTCAATGGAGAATCCTAAACAAAAAAGAAATTGTGCGCATAACAATGTCAAATAAAATATAAAGAACATTTTAGAAGCTGATAAATTATGCTTATAAACTCTTGTGAACACGTCATACAAAGAACTTATTGTTACAAGTGCTAGTAAGTATACTTGTATTAGAAAATTCATAATAGGTGAAAAGGTACAGAAAGGATTTCAACTCCATAGACATATTGTTTAATCCTGCAACAAGTCTTCCTACTTAAAGAATACAAGAGGTTAAAATTTTATAGGAGAAAGATGTTGTCCTTTGTTTACCTTTTTAATTTTGAGCAACGTCTTAAGCAGACAAAAAAGGTAATTTGCTATATTAATAACAAAATACAACTGCGGGATGACAACAATACATGCACACTTCCGGAAAACAAATTTATTTGTACGAGCTTTAACACTAGTCAGCATGCGAGGGTTTCCCGGGTGACTCTGACTGTTTCGCAGTAAAAATCAAGAGCAATAACTCATGCACATATATTATTTCATGAACAGTCTATATTATTTTCATCTGAGAAGTGCAACAACTAAATGAAAATCTAATAATCGTTATGTGGTTTGTAACTAGTTTTGAATTTAAAAACAGGAAATTGATGAGCATTTTACATGTATGAATCACGAATCATTGGAACGATTGTAGTTAGCATTTACATCAATCTCTCGTAAGCATAAAAGTAACTTGGATTGATTTCATTCTGTTACAGATGAAAGCCTAATAGACTTTGTTGAAATTGAATATGGTACAAACATATCACTGATGTCAAATGTTATGTCCCTTACCATAGGTCTACCTCCTTAATCCATGTCTCATTGTGAACCCTGATTTTCTTGCCAACTCTGTTCATCGTGAATTACCCTTTTGAAACCTCTTAAACCCTTTTCTCTTGTTATTTATCTTAATTACTTAACTTGGTTTCAAGTAGATTATCTTATTACAGTTCCTACGAATCATCCACGAAAAGTCATCAGAATACAGGTACTTCAAGTGATTCCAAAAAATAAAATTTCGAAGATTTTTGTCCCTAATTTACCTTTCTTATGATGATTCATAAAAAATAAATTTTCTGAAAATGAATAAGGAAAAAAGATGGTTTCATTAGTTATATCCCTTTCATCAATCATTTTATTTCATTTTCTATGAATAGATCAATATCTAAATATTAACATCTCCTTTTATATTAATTTTGATCCAAAAGTTAGTAAAAAAAACAACTGCAATAACATACTTTTTCTCTACCATGAATCATCCCTCCGTTGTCCTTATGAATAGCTACACTTCATGGCCCGTACAGATCCGGGTGTCAAAAGAATAGGCCTGCAGCAGCGCTATGCTTGTCGTAAAAGGCGACTATAATACGGAAAACCTGACCGCAAACCATAGTGGTGCACCCTGTTGGGAAAGATGCCACGTTCCTCGCAGGTTTAAGAACCCTACAGTGGTATTTTCCTGGAGTAGGAACCATAGGGCTCCGCCACAGGAGGCTAAATTGCCCGAACCTTCCATCTCTCCCTATTTCCAGTGGCAATCAAAATTTCTCGACCCCCTTATCCTTGTGTCCCATCCCATTTTTCACTTCATCATTTCATGTTCATTTTATCATCCACTTCATGTTCATCGCCTGAATATAGCTGAATTATTGCTGCTCGGGCGTTAAACCCTAACAAACAAACAACAAACTATTCTTGACGCTTACCATATAAAGAAAACTTTTTGCAGATCTTCATAACGAACTCGTAAATGTACCGATAGACAAATCTTCTTTCGTGTGCTTCGGGCACTACGCTGACTGTATTATTATGAAAATGAATCTTGACCATTCACTTTGTAAACATATCAACTCAAAATTACACTTAAGAAGTCATAATAAACAGTCGCGTCTTTTCTAATATCTTAAAGTATTATATTAGGTGATAAAAATATTGCTCATTTTCCGTTTATTCTTTAGTTAAATCTCAAAAGTGTCTTTACAGAGTTACGCCTAGTTCACAATCGAAATTCTTTTTCAAAACTCCATTATTTACTTACCCATCGAAGCATGGACTGGGAAGTTACTGTGATGAAGATTACACCACAGGAACCAGATGTTTATACTCCAAAATGAGTTTGTTATATTGTTATAGGATAAAAAAGATTTTTTATACTTTGGTCCCCACACATGACAAGCTAAGATCAGTTCAGACTAAACTGTTCGCTAATGTTTTAATACAAAACAAGGAAGTTGAAGATATATCGATAAAAAATTCGGCAGAGAAACCACATTAGTTATAGTAATAAATAAATGGGAGTCGTATGTTATTTAGTGTAAGTATTTGTTAGAATCAGGCAAAATAGGAAAAATTAGAAACATGAATATCAAAACCCCACCGACCAGACAATAAAATATCACTCAAAGATGCTTTTTCTACTTTATTTCTGCATCACTGGCTTTGCTTAGAAATTTCAATAGAATGTAAGAAAAAAGTTTTTATTTTTTGGGTTACATTCTTTTACCGCTATAACCTTGGTTCCCTTGATTACTTTTTGACAGAGTTATTGGTCCTTGAAAAAAATGCATTTTCAGTGCATTTCAATGAAATTGTAACCAATGGTCCAGCAGGATATGGAAAATCTTGCCTGTTTTTCTTGTTGGTGCAAATAGTCAAATAACCCTATGATGTGTTTGTTCATACCATGTTTCTCCTACTGCTGATTCTTAAGGGACTGACACTTAAATAGTTTAAATGGTCGACAATTATATCATTAAATTTTTTAAAAATGTAATTGGCTAATGTAAACAATGAATTCAATTTTTAAGTATTTTCATTTTCGTAAAAATTGAGGTGTAGGAAACTTGTTTTCAATGTTTTTTTTTTTTCTTTTGGTAGAAAGAAAAATGTGGTTTGAATATGAAGGTTAACTATAGTTGAAAAGGAAACTGAAGATTTTATGTTAATCTTCGCAATACTTTTTTCAGTTACGATCGTTTAAATTAAGCCAGGTTGTTATTATGAATTAAGTACGTACGATTCCTAATTGCCCGCCTCGAGTTAAAATGGATTTCAGTTATTACAAATCTTTTTTAACCACAGGTCTATGTATGCACGGCAAAATAAATTCATGTGACTATGCATAATGTACTATCACTTTAACATTTTTCAACATTCTTAGCCTTCACATAATTAACTCAAATCATCTATCTAAACTAGCTATAAAATTAAAAACGTCATAACCTTACATCTCAGAATTTCTAAAACATAAAAAATAATCCATTACATATCTTAGAACACTACTTCCTAGATTACAGTAATCACATGAAAAGGACAAACAATATTTTATACTAAAGAATTCTTATTATTTTTCTGTGCTACGTACATTCTTTTCATTCTTTATCCATGAAAATAACACACTAATTTATGAACCATTTGCTTATCTGACTCGCTTCTCTTACGTCATTCAAGCGTCAAACTGTTTTGCCAAATAGCAATCGGTAACTAATCAGACATCTTATGTATTCATAAAAAGGCACCAGTCTTTTAACATTCCTTTAACCCTTCACCTTTCTACAACCTAGTACCCAAACAGATTACTGATCTCCGATAAACAGTATTGACGTTGCACCTCATACAGTCAAGGAGTTTATTCCCTTTAGGTTTCTTAGGAAATATCAACTTTTTTTTATTTCGCGAAAATTGCTATAATTTTTTTTTCAAATATAATGTATCAGAAAAATTTCTTTTATTATAAAAAAAACTACAACACACAAACATATTTTAAATGGAAATCGCAATAAATTTACCGACCAAATCATTTGACCTAAAAAAAACTAGTATATATACATGAGTTGAAGCATAAAGCTAATAGTGTCGTGTAGACAGTGTAGCTCTGTAAGGGCATCATCATACAATGGGTTTCGCCCATTTCTCTCTCTTAAAAAGGAGGTCTGGAAACGGCGGCGAATGGCTACTATGCATCTCAGAGCTGAGAGGGATGGACTGCAGAGTCACAATCATTTTTAATATTAAATCTTTAGGATAGTGAAAGTTTCATAAAACAATCAGCCATTCTGGTTTATAGTCATACCTTGTGCTTACATTTACTGGTCACAAGTCGCATATCGTATATTATATTCATTCATATATAATTAAGATGTGATGCGAACATAATTATTTTGAAAACTTTTTAAGAGTTTATTTCCGAGTGTCATTTAACCGAGATTGTAATGCACCGAAAACGTACACATTTTCACAACAATCATTGATTGCACATATTTTGTACACTGGTCTATTCTATTATCCTGTTTTAATTTGGTTCGTGTTTATCGTTTCGTTGTGTGTGTATCCTTCCGTCTTATGTTAGTTCAAGTATTTGTATTTGATAAAGTTAGAGCCCATGGAATATGGAGGTGTGAAACGGATAATTAATACCAGGGTGAAAAAAATTTAAATTATAATTATATAAAATTTAAGCAATATAACGAATATTGAAGAAATGATGAAAAAAATAAAACATATAAAATAGGATATGTGGAATGCTTGTCAATGAGATAGTCATCAACTAAATGCAAAGAAACGAACAGTTTAACTAGGACAGGTCACTACGCCTTATTCAATGATATGCAAAATTCATACAAATGTCTGGCTCTGTGAGGGCATAATTATACAATGTGTTTCGCCCACTTCTCTCGCTAAAAAGGAGGTCTGGAACGGCGGCGAGCTACTGCTTATAATCAATTCAAAATTCAAATATTGATGATATTTTTGCACAAATCAAGTATCCTTCAATGAATAAACAAAAATTTAAAAAAAAAACAAGGATAAATCAATAAAACAAAACAACAGCCTGTTATTGCACCAGAGGTATATTTAATCAACAAAAGTACATTAGAAGACAGGTCCGATCCTGCAAATTTCCCGAAATCCTGAATCCGCCACTCTTATAGTTTGGTACATAATAATTTATATATTCTTTTAAAAATGTGATAGCCGCATCATGAACACTTATTCATACCCATTTTTCAAAGCACGCGTATTTAGTGATAAGAGTATCCGTCCGCCCTTCGTTCAGTCTGAACTTCCTTCTTTCCTCCCTTCCAATACGCAGAAGGAATACATATTTTATCCGTTACTTCTACTACATCGCTGAACAAAATTAAATGAGATTTTTATTACATATTCACATTGTACACCTCTTATTTTAACTTTACATCAAAATCGATAGGAGGCTTCACATAGCAAAACACTGACTTTTTCATTTATGATTAATGGGACATGAAGTGTCTTCACTGTTACTCCCCCTATACCCCTATATCGAATGGAATGAAACTTTTTCAAAATCTTTATTACATATTCCAATTATGCATTCCCTATTTTCAGATTTTGATCAAATTAATTTAGAGTTTTCACGAATTAAATCATGGGCATTGTCATTTATGAATATGGTAACATTAGTGTAACCAGATCTAATCCGTTACTTATCCCACACCACTAAATGGAATTTAATTGAACCTTCACTGACTCTTCTCGTAGTATTGAATACATAGACCTTCAATTTCAGATTTTGATTGTAGTTTTTTTAATTGATTTTATAATTGTGTTAGTGTCTTGATACGCAGAACACAGCATATTTGAGAGCGGTCGGTGTGTGCAATAATGGTAAAACCTTGACCATGCGCTTCGGCACAGATGGATTCACCAAACGCATTTAAAGCGGTAGGCCTAAGGTAAAGGACGTAAATATTTTACATCAATCTCATGTAAGCACCGATGTAACGTGGATTGATTTCATTATGTTTCAAATGAAAGCTTGATAGGCTTAAGAAATCCTTAAGAAAGACAGGAGTCCTTCCACCGTAATTTTATTCATTTTTTTCTGTTTTCTAGTTTCATCACTTCCGGTTGCCGACACAAGCAATTAAACCAAAGTCACACTGTAAGTAATTAATGTGTCAAATCAGCTGACAATTTTGAAAGTAAAATAAAAAAGACCTGTGATGTCTATGATAGTACTCCAATTAAGATTTAAATAATAGCAGAACCAAGCCTCGTGAAATATTTTGGGCACAACTACTAACAATTCTGTCTTGATCTCTATCGGTTATACAAAAGGTCCTTTTCTCAAGCAAAACCAACGAATTGCCTAAACATATGATACTGTAAAGCATCACTGAAAAATTCGTTCCAGTAACCTTTCTCATGGTGTGCAGTTACGTATACTTTTTCCGTCTTTTTGTATGTGGGGGTGGGGGTTGTTTGTTTCTTTTTATTTGTTCGATTTTTTTCTTTGTCAATGCATAGTTTCAATTTTAAAATATTTTATTCCGTGTGCATGCGAACATCGAACATAAAATTAAAAAATGTTTCAATGCAAACATAAAAGTCAGCATGCATACCATATGGATGAGAGATTTATGATTGCGCCCTTACAATTTTTGGAGAGTTGACTTTAATTTAATTCTTTTATATAACATTATTGCTGAATTACAAGCCATGAAACTCACGCAGATTAACGTCAACCTGAAGCTAAGA
The DNA here is from genome assembly GCA_037379345.1 of Perna viridis. Taxonomy (NCBI): domain Eukaryota; kingdom Metazoa; phylum Mollusca; class Bivalvia; order Mytilida; family Mytilidae; genus Perna; species Perna viridis. The sequence continues at coordinate 15,050,447 of CM074525.1, read as the reverse complement.
TAACACTATGCAGTACCACCGTACACATGCAGTTATCATATCATCTTATCTTTCAATTAAATGTTATTCATGAAATACACAGTACAGTATTAGGATTCCTTTAAACATAATTTGTAGATGAGTGAATGGAAAAATTAATGACATATAGAAAATAATAAACGAACCTGCGTTACTTGAGTAGTTATCAATGTGAATACGGCACAGATTTTTCTCATGCTCTAGGTAGAAATTGTTATACTGAGCAAACTTTGTTACATTCACCCAATCTATTAACATTACTTTTATCTCGTGATTCTCTTTCGTTGTAATTTCATGAATAGCATCGTTACCTAATAAAAAGAATTAAAATGTTAAATAATCATAGTATACTTTCTATACACTTTATATTAGTTTTTTTAATAGCACCGAAATGACAGTACTCAACATGACACTCCTACTTCATCCTACTCTGATTTTTTTATTGTTCATGAGGTACCAATTGTCGTGGTCTTCGAAGGTTTGGTAAACCACAAAATTTAAAAACAGAAACCCGCGATATATGAGTGCAGTTATCAATATGATAATAACATGAAAACTCCATCAAACAAACGAAAAGGACATTTTTCCATTCGTTTGTATGATGAAAATTTCAAATTCACGAGTTTATGAATGTGCGAACTTACATATTTCCCGAAACGAACTTTCACAGTATATACATTATAAGATATTTAATATCTTTTCTTAATTATATTCAAAATATTGTAAAATTCATGCATCATTTATCCACGTTTATACATTTGTTTCATGCAAAATGCATGGTGACTGGTTGGTAATAAAATCATTTCTGAACTTGACTGAATAAAATTCAAAATTCAAATTTTAAAGAGAAATTTTGCAAGAAGCAGCCGATCTCCTGTTAATACTGCGAAACTGTTTACAAAGGTTTCAAAACTTATAAATCATATTTGACGTACATGACTGGTATTTATTTTTTTTAGTAAATCACTGGAGATATACGAGGCTGTATGTCCTATGATATGGGTGGTACAACGTTAATTTCATCCCACTTAATATTTTATTCCAATGTAAGAGTAACCAAGGGAACAAATATTCTAGCGGAAATCAAAAGAATATAATCCAGGGACAAAGGCCAGATATGGAACACAGACACACACAACAAAGAACATAAAATAACCAAAAATACGTAAGAAAGAAAATGAACAAAGCGGAATCCACCTACAACTTGGTGTATGGACCAGGTGCACTGGTAGGGTAAGTGTCCTGTAAAGATTTTATTAAATCTACAATGGCGAAGGAAGTTCCCTAACAAAGCAACAACTTTTGCATAAAATAAAGAGTTTTATCCCTTTTTCAAGAATTTCTATGTAATTTATTTCTCTCTAACCGTTGCAGTTAATGAAAAATCAACATTTAACTTTGAGAAAAAATTCATTTGTGATATGAAATATAAGGTAACAGTATCGTTTTGGTATTTTTGAGCGGGTGTATGTCAAAACATGGAGGCTAATAAAATAGAGTTCCTTTTTTTCATTATTTTCTTAAACAGCTATATGTAATTTTGAACTTGAATTTTGGCCATATTTAAGATGTATCCAAATAGACAAAACGTGTGATTTTTGTTTTCAGATTCAATGCAGGAAAGAGGAAGGATATCCAGTTGATAAGGAGTACTGCATCACAACAACAACACCAAAGTAAAAATAGACACCAAGTGTTTTTGACTTCAATGTTTGACGATTTTCCAAACTTCGTGGGCTGTTCTAGATTTTTTAAGTTAAAATCAAATTTGAACAATTCCTGAAACATGCTATATGTATTAAAGTTTAATTGAATCAACTTTTAAATTTAAAAAAAAATAAACATGTACCGTTAGCATTGAAGCCAATAGAGAAATATATACGATACTGAGACCTAGTACCACTACTTACTATTTAAATTTAGAAATAAAAAATATGCAAATTATGTCAGATGCTGCAACTAATTTACATGACCTGGGTAGGTACTAGTCACATGACATTTCCAAAATGGATCCCCAATGGAAAATTCTGCAATTAGCAAAGCTTAATTCAAAAATTCATTTAAATCAGCATAGTTCCAAAATTGGAAATACTGGTCTACTAGATATGCAATTAATCAAAGACAGAGAGCCTTTACTAGAGGCCCTAAATAAGGTCGTTCGAAAGGTAGATGGCCTGGTGGCAGAATAAAATATCATTTAGCTCACAGATTTATGTATATGCTTGTGCATGATCTTCTAGAAATACCGACGCACTTGCATGTTTCGCACATTTGCCATAACAGTTTATATGTAAAAAAACATTTGTCCCTTAAACTGCCAGGAATTAATAATAACAGACAAATTCGTAATTGGACTCCCAGCATGCCAGCATCATTCAACTTACTCAGATTGTATTTTGTAGTTAGAGAATGTAAGTTTTAAGTCCTAACAATGTCTCATTTTCCTTTTGAATATCCATGTTCATCACCCGTTTTCTTTCGTGTTTTCATTTGCATCACTTCACAAGATTCATAGTCAGCTAGTCCTTTTTACATGTTTCGGGCTCATCCGGTATTGAGTCATAAGTCTAAAATTCCTGATTACAGAATACGTTCTATCTTTTTTTCACTTTTGGTGTCTTTTGTCTCTGTCTATCATATTCATATTTCTCATTTTGTCTTTTCAGCTTGGTGACCGGTCGGGAATTTGGTGGAAGTGCACCAAGAGCCTCACACTTCCAAAGTGCAGATTCCCCTGGACCATGATTAATCCTGTGTGTACTTGAATGAGTACGAGCAGAATAGTTCCTCGGGTGAGTGGATTCTGTCGGATCTGACATGCAAACGACTCGGTTTACGGACTCACACTTTTGTGTCGTTGTCCCAAAACAAGTCCTAAAGCAAGTTTGTCCGACCAAATCGAATGTTGATTATATTACGCATAAGTCTCTCATCATCATCTGTCATGTACAAGCATTGTGCTTCCTCATCTGGCATAAAGTCTTTGCCCCAGTTATCTGGCTCAGTACCTTTACATACATAGGAGTATGATTTGCACTTTTCTCCATAATGTCCTGTATAACACGCAATGATACTGTCTGCTGCATAGCTAAGTCTTTCCACAAGTTTGTTCACGTCTCCTGCATACTCCCTCAGAGCAAAGTTGAACTCTATTTGCATATGTTGCTTAAGTCAATAGCAAATCGTCTTTGGAGCATAGTACAGTCTGCCTTAGATACAAAACTAGCATTATTTCACTGAATTTGGCATTGTTACAGGCTTGCATTTGTGATTTGGCTAAGTGTCTGGTGTCGCGAAGGTTTTCAGGTATGCAATTTGCATTTTCTTCTTGTTTCCGGTTAAATACTCTGAATGTATGACTGTCTCCATCTGTTGTTAATTGTCCAATTATAAGTGGTTCTTCATCTCCATTTAGCATATCAGCCAGGATTTCACCATACCTCTTTTCATTGCCTATTGTAGCACTCCATTTCATGTTTGCTAAACAGTGATCTGGGTAGCTTGGACACTCTGGATCTTCTCCAAGTGATCTTAAATAGCTTGATGTCTTACAAAGTTTGTTTGCATCATGAAGTCCAATAAGTTTCTTCTTTATTGTCACATTTTCTGTTAGTTAGCTTGTAGCCTGGGTAGCAGGCTGAAACGGTGTTGTTTTACGGTGGTGACCGAACGAGGATTTGATGTATCGTGTGTCAGTTTCAGCTGGTATAGGTGTGTTTTCTGGAAACCCATGTCGTAGAAGTGTCTTTTTTATAGTTTTTCTTTGTTCTTTCATATCTTTTTTGTTCCTGCTAACAAGTTTTTCTTTAGTGGTGTTTGCTTGTCTCTGTACTAAATGGTGCGAGATGGCTGATAGTACTCATATACTGGCACAATGCACTATTTGAAATGCTACTGTCTGCTAGTGGAATCTGCAATCCGATATTTGGTGCACCTGCCTTTCTGCTTCTCTTGCCTGAGTCTACTTTTTTTCATAAAGAAGAACCATTTCAGTTTTGTACCCACACAATGTACATACCACACTTTCTCTCCAGCACATGGTATGCTGTTTCTCTTTTGAGTAGTCAAACTGGAAATTGCCTGGACAGTCTGGACATTGGTTTACATGTCCATGAAATGATTCAGTGAACAGCTTACAAGTATTATCTGCATGTAGAAATCTGTAAGTGTCCATATTGCCTTGTATTTTAGATAGCATGTACTTGTCAAATGTTCTGCTCCTCAGGTTTTTCTCTAAGTACTGTGATTTTGGTGGGTTTTCCATTTTTTCACATTTTCTTCAAAATTGGGTAATGCTTGTGGGTTTAATATTTCCTCTGCTCTAGTATTTGCAGCTGGTCTATGAAAAACAGACTTTTGAGGTTCAGTGTCCCATTTTATGGTAGGCACTTGTCACTTGTCACTTTGCACTTTGAATGTGGATGTTTGGAATTCTGTGTATATATACTTTTCTAGAAATATTTGTATCAGACTTACTAAGTGCCAAGAGATTGCATTATTTCAAAATTTGCATTAATGTGCCAAAATTGTTATTTTTACTGGTATTATTATGAGGCTGTAAGAGCAGTTTCAGTGGCTATTCTAACCTAGGTGTGAAGTTTCATAAAATCATTAACAGTCACAGTTAATCAGCATTAATTGTTCTGTTAAATGTTAAGTAATATATTTTACTCAAAGAAAACAAAAACAATAATAGTACAACTTTAATTTTGAAAAAGGCAAATATTCATACACGATAATAACTTAAAAAATCACATGAATTTCATAATACTGCAAAAGTCAACATTTTTCATAAATTTTAAATATTTAGAACATCTTTTACGACTTTATTACAAATTATCCCAAACATCTTAAAAATTTAAAAAAAAACCTAAAAATTTTATTTTTTCTATTGAAATTTCCCATTTCGCAGAATATGGTATATGTATAAATTTCTGCTACAACCACATTTCCTATGGCGATTAGAAAAATTGTTAGGTATTTTAAAACATGTCACATTTACTCCAAAATTTTCTTCAAACTTTTTCGCTAACTTTGCCTTTAGTAATAGGTACCAGTATCGCATTGATATTCTTGAGGGAGTGTACGTCAAAACATGGAGGTTCATAAAATAGAGTTCCTTTTTTTTTCTTATTTTTTAAACAGCTGCATGTAATTTTGAACTTTAATTTTTGTGAATTTTGGCCATATTTAAAGATGTATATAAATAGAAAAAAAATGTGTGATTTTTATTTACAGATTCAACGACAGGAAAGAGGAAGGATATCCACTTGATAGGGAGTACTGCAGCACAGCATTAACACGAACGTGAAAGTGCACAACATGTGTTTTTGACTTTCAGGTTTGACGATTTTCCAATCTTCATGTTATATGTATGAAAGTTTAATTGAATCAACTTTTCGATTTAAAAAAAATTGAAACATGCGCCGTTAGCATTGGCGGCATTGGAGAAATCTATACGAAACTGAGATTATAAGACCATTTTTTTAAACAAAATTTGTCATATGTCACCCACTGCCTCGTATTTGTATGGACAACCTCTTAACACTTAACACTCCGTTACATTCTACTTAAGAAAAGTATGGGAAAAATTACCGCCATAATTTTTTACACTGTAACCAAAACTTGTTTCACAATATAAAGCAGATCCATGGAAATAAATGCATGAAGAGTTGTTGTAGGACCTAACAGATGTGTTTCTAAATTTCTTGACAGTCCCGGCACGTTTAAGGCAGTAATCGCAATGGTAGCCCCATCACATCACGTGCTTTCATCGCAGCGGTAGCCCCGGCACGGTTCGGACTACCATCGCAGCAATAGCCACTCATACGCACGAACAAGCTTCTGGTCTTTGTGACAGACCAGTTCCAGGACTGCCATCGCATCATTAGCCAAGCATACGCATCTACTTTTGTTACTTTGTACGTATTATGTTGGTTATAAATCTATGTTCCCTTGATCACTCTTTCATGAACAAATCTTTAGTTTCATTTCTATCGAACATTATCCCTTTAAAATTTTTTTTTTAAATTAAGATAAATGTTTATAACTTTACCATATACAATTTCATAACTGATTTTTTACACCATTTAAAAAACAAAATATTTACTTATCAGCTTGCAAATATCTTTATCTTTATGAAGCGGCAAGATGACAGTACAAAGATGCTCTGTGTTTGATATGCGTTAAGTGTTTAAAGGAATAACATGAAACAATAGTAAATGGATTTGTGTCTTCTCGGTAACTTTTTTGACCTTCTCAGTGTGAAAAATCTTTTTTTTTTTTTGAAATCCGTCTTTTAGCTCGTTTGTTTGTTTGTTTGTTTGTTGGGGTTTAACGTCCGAGCAGCAATATTTCAGCTATATTCAGACAATGAACATGAAATGGATGATAAAATGAACATGAAATGAAAAACAAAGGATGGGACAAACATATCACTGATGTCAAGAGTAATATCCCTTACCCCAGGTCTACCTCCTTAAGAAAGAAAACTTTTAAATTTACTGTTTATACAACCTTCTACTGTTGATGTGGTATGTTTCATAATGCCAATACATTAGAATTTTTTTTAATCTGTTTTTCGTGTCTGGTCTTTGTCCCTGAATTAAATTCTTTCGATTACCGCTATAACCTTAGTTCCCTTGATTATTCTTTAGACACTAAATAGGGACGTCATATATATGTTTGTACGGCTCGAAATCATTTTGTCGGAAGTGATGCATTTTAGAAATGCCTGACGTAGCAGTTTGAACTTTTAACGCAGAAGCAGTTACTAGTATATGAAACACATATCAGCAATATTGAAACATAGCGTTGCATGATCAACAACGTTTTTGGGTACAAATAGCTCTGTCCCTTATGGGCATAAAATCATATCATTTGATTTTCTGTCTGAATGGCACAGAACAGTTTCTATACGACGGAACACAATATGCTTCAGACTATCAAAACTTACTTTTACTGTTTTTATTGCACAGTTCACTATCGCAGCAGTAATTTACAATAGGCCATTGGCTGTGGCTGTTATCAAAGGTCTTGCACTAAAACAACAAACATGTTTAGATAATATTCTCCAGGGTCCAAAGCATGTTTCATTTTCGGATTCAGTTGTCTTCATTATTTGTCTGCTCATATACCACTATAGGTTCTTGGCTTTTTTTACTTCATTGAGGCTTTGGATGGAAAAGTTTACTAAAAAAAATATATGAATGAGAATAGCATTCATCAAACCGTCGTTGTTATTGTATATGTTAAGTTTATGATATTCTGTGAATATTTTGATATAGCTATAACGCTATAAACCGTGTTTAATGGAACGCTATTGAAACTGACATAGAGCATTTTATTGCTTAGCATAAGTTTCATTACCTTTTGATCAGAAGCACATCCGGAAGACCACTGTAACTTATTTGTATATCTGTTGTTGATTTTGATTGATGTGTTGATAAAATTCTTTCAATCTTTGAAATACATGTTTCGTTCCAAAGTATACATCGGTTCAATAGCCTTTTTTCATATGCCCGACTTTGAGCTGGTTTTTTTTTTTTTTTTTTTTTTTTTTTTTTTTTTTTTTTTTTTTTTTTTTTTACATTTTACGCATAGTGGAGTAATTTCTACAAATCTGACATCCGACAGACTGGTTTACTGTCACATTGGAGCAATGGACACCATATACTTCAAATTCAAGTTTTCAATCTAATAAAGCTACGGTAATAACTTGGATACTTTTAAATAACTTATTGCAAACCATTCAGTGGTCCTTTTCACAAAAAATCGTAAGAGTAAAATTAGTAGTAAGTTGTGACGTCATAGTAAATAAAAGTATTGTGACGTCATAACTTACGAGTAATTTTACTCTTACGATTTTTTGTGGAAAGGGCCACTGGAAATACAAATATAATTTTTTCTTTAAAAAAAAGAGAGGTGTTTCTGAGAATTACTTTATAATTTTAGTTCAGTAGACAACACAAACAACAAGCATGATAAATCAGTTTTTAAAACAAAAATCTCTTTAAGAGTCCACAGAAACTGAGCGATGAAACATGGTCAATAAACACCAACCACGGCGTTACGTCAATCGTTCAGCACTTGATTAAAAATACGAGAATGTTTACTTTACCGCGTACATGTAGCATACAAACGGTCAGTGGCATACTAACCGTCAGTTTGTTGTGAATGTTTTGTGAATTGAACATGTTGCTTTTTTCTATTTTGCCTTCTTTTTTCTATTTTGCCTGCTTTTTTTCTATTTTGCCTTCTTTTTTTGTGTTGTTCATGTTCCCACGATGCATGCTTACAGTTAATAGTTTCTTCCAGCTTGCATGTTTATTTAATATCCGTCAGTCTGTGGGTTGAACTTGTTTTTAATTTTGCCTTATTTTTCTTTGTGTCGTCCACTTGCCCATGGTGCGGGCTTACAGTTGATGATTGCTTCAATTGTTGTTCATTTATTATCAATCTATTTGTTTTCATGTTTTATGTGTTGAAAACGTTACTTTTTATACACCCGCCACTTGCAAAGTGGAGGAATATAGCGATAGAGGTGTCCGCCCTTTCTTTCTTCCATCTGTAATTCCTCCTTTCATTCTTCCTTACGCAAAGGGGAACCTATACCTTATCCATTTGTCCTCCTACACCACTTGATTGAATTAAAGATAATTATCACAACTTTTTTCCCAGTTCCCGTTTTTCTATTCAAGTTTAAGATATTGATAAAAACCAATTTGGAGGTCAAATGCATGTTGTCAAAGGGATGAGTGGGGGTCAATATAGCGAGCATTTCTAACGGTTTTTCTAGTTTTTTTTTTTTTTTTTGTCTTCACTTTCTTTGTGTTGTCCATGTGCACAAAAAAACTCTCTGCTCAATTTTGTAGAAAATGGCATGCTATTTTGTTATATACAAGTAAGTCTGTGAAAATGTAAAGAAAAAACAAGTTATGATTTTTTTTTTTTTTTTTTGCATGTTAAGCATGTTAAATTTGTTTCTAGAGATTTGCAAAATTTGGAACAAACCCGAGACGTATTTAGTCTTTCCTCGAGAAAAAATTTAGTCATAGAAATATTTTTTTAGTAATGCTACAACCCATAATAATTAATTCAATTATACATGATGATTTACCGAACTATATTCTTCCTGGGTATTATATTTACCAGTGTTAACATAAAAAGTTACAAAACATTTTGATCTGCCTACGGTTCTACGGTTTACTACTCCTAACATGGCATTTCACCTTCTTAAATTATTTCTGCTTATGCTTTGCCAGTGTAGAAACATCATAGAGGACGTAACAGTATTATATACGAATTTAACATATGACTTACAATCGGTTGAGAACCTGATTTCAGTCTGACAGCATATAACATGGTATCTTAAATGGATAACATAATTATACGTAGTAAACATCCTAATCCGTAACCAGTAATTATTATACCGAGTAAGGCTCTTTTACTAGTTTCGAATCTTTCAACTAAAACGAATGTCTTCAGATAAGTTTTGATAATTCAAGATGAAAAATAAATCAAATCTAATGTAAAACAGTAAAAGACATACTTAGTAAGTAGCCACATATACTTGTTCCCTATACTGCTGTTGAAGTCAAATGTAGGTCATATAAAAACTCAGTCTCCGAAAAAGAGGTTTGTAGCTCCTTCGTTTCATGTGTTTTTGACGTAAGAGATACAAGGACCTCTGTTTCGGATCTTGATAAAAAAAAACATTGATATCACAAAAGCAGGGGAAGCTACAGCTATAAACATCTTTATATGCACCCCCAGACCATTGTTTATCAATTTAAAAATATGAAAGTGCAGTTTGAATTTTAATTTAAGAGGGAAAATCTTTATCTGGGCAGAAATAACAAAATCTCCCTGAACTTTCTAAATCTGAAAATTGTATCAGTAATTGATACTTATTAAAGGTACTTTTGAAATAAATATATCTAATAAAGAGGTTCTTTTGATATTAAATTCTTTTAGTATTGTTTTATCATTATTATCACACATAGTTTTCTGTAAAAATGAAAGTTACCGTACGGTTAGTAGGAAGTAAAACAATTATCATTCTCACTGTAGATAACTATAGATGGGACGGTGGACAGGGTAAAAGAGAGAGATGGGAGGAGAAATAGACAGGAGAATTAATGGAGAGAAAGATTGACAAAAAGGAGAAGGGTACTCCTTGTCCGCCCCTCATCGATGACAAAGAACCGTGTTGAAGTGAAAATTATTTATGCAGAACAGAGAAAAACATCTAACTGTAAATATGTCCATTTCTGCCATATTTGTCTCTTGAAAGTGTTAGCGGGTATCAGTATATACTCACTTTGAATGATGTCTCACAATTTAAAGGTAAATTTATGGAACTTTTTTTCCTATTAATTTATGTAACACAAAAATAGAGAAATTTAATACACTGTGAAAGGCAATTAATATGTTATCTTTTATTGATCACCTGTTCCACATTTGTGTTTAACGTTACAACGAGCGGTGTTGTTACAGCACATCTCACCAAAAGTTGTCTCCCCGTTGTTTTGTCGTTTCCCTAATCCTCCGCTAAGAAGACCAGCACATTGCTACATAAAGCAGAACTATAAAAGTAATGATTTTAGTACAGTGGGAGTAGGTCAAAATGTTTTTAGACTTTAAGCACTATTCATTTTTCATGTTTATCTTATCTCTAGCCCAAAGAGGAAGGTATACTGGTAACTTACGACTGGGTCTTTACAATTGCAGTCTCCACCAGCTTAACAACTTAACATCGAGTGTTCACATCTGGAATCAAACCATCACATTCCATTATCAGCCTCGTAACTTACCAATGAGTTTTCACAGCCGGTATCAAACCATCGCTATATAGCATTGCTGTGCATAAACAAATCATAATATATAGAGTATAGTGCCCATTTTGTCATTTAAGTACTTCTCCATCTAAGAATCAGGCAAAATGTGTATAAGGTGTGGCACGAGAAGGAAAAAAACGCTGAGATTTTATTGCCAATAACCTCTAGAAATAACCCTCAAAGTGTTTGTAAAATTTGCCTTTTTTAAGATATTGATAGGTCAAATTTAGTTGAAATGCACTATTGAAAAATGGCGGGAAAATTTTCCCGCACTTTTTCTTTCATAGCAAGAAAAATATCGCAGATGCTTCAGGAAAATTTAAACAGCTGTTAAATTGTTTTCTAGATGTATTGACTATATTACAGGGAAAAAAGACCAAATTGAGAAATATGATATGCCGCCCTTTGCCCGATTCTTACACAAAATGGTACTTAATTAATCCCAATGGGAGGACCCAACATTAAAATATGAAACCCTACCGTTTCAGTCCTCAAATCTTAATTATTTACAATGTTTACCTCATGATCGCCACAGTGTATCACGTGAACACAATCCACGGGATTTACAACATGGGAACATTTCATGCATGCCTGTCTCCCATCTGTGGTGCAAAACATAATTTTACCTCCTATAGTTTGACTGGTTTGAGAAAATATCAGCGAAGGAAAACGATTACAGTATTAAAACTTAATGGTTGAGAAAACTATCTTGAACTGGAAAAATTGGATTAAATTAAATGTTGTGGCTGAACGAGTTTTGCAATCAGCATCAAAGTTGATTCTAAATCCTAACTTGGACCAGAACAATACATTTACCTAATTTCTAATTCATGCATTCATGATAGTTCCTTCAAAATGTATGTAAATGTCAATTGGAATTTCTTTGATTTTCTCTTTGAAAATTATTTCTTTAAAGCTGCATTAGCTGTCAAATTTGTTTAGTTTTGATTCTAATGAATTTTGCTGATTCAGTGAAATAAGTTTGAAGTATTGCAATTGAAGCAATCAATGTCGATAATACCTACAGAATATTGGGAAAATAACGTTTTTTTAATCAGAGAAGATCGACAGCAATGACCTAATTATCTTTCGCCATTACTTCCGAAGGTTGCCGACAAGACTCTTCAGGATACCATTACCAACTGGGTCACTGCTTATACCTGACGTCCATAGGTCAACAACAATAGCTTTATAGGATCTAACTATGCTGGAATGCTTGGTCATGGGATAACCATCTGTGGTGTCTGGCTTGTTTAATGCTCAGTGGTGCTTGGTTAAAGGCGGCTTGAACCATTTTCAGACTGGCTGTATGGACGCAACTATACTTGTAATACTTGTAGATTTTTTCTAACGTTTCATCGGTTTTCTTCATGACTGGTAAGGAGTTGAAGCAATCTCTACAGGCTAGTTCAAGTCGATGGTCTCTGCAGTGGTTTGTGGTAAAGGATGGGTTGCTGTCTTTTAGTTTTTTGGCTATGAAATTCGGATACGAATTTTATAAATTTTAATTATGGAGAAAATTCCACGGAGAAGTAAAATTATTTGCAAATCGGCTTCCGGTCTCCGTAAGAATACACGTTATTCGTCATTGTCGATCTTGTAATTAATTTTGTTTGCACAACGTTCGAAACTTTTATATATAAATATTTAATACAATAAATAATAACTAAATCTTTTAAGATCTAACAAGCAGCGAGTTTTTATAAGTTATTTTAAGAAATCTATTTTTAGTCATGTCATAGGTCACGATAAAATCATGTCAGCTGTCGTACCGGTTCAAACAAGCAATCGAACTTTTAAAATTATGTATTTTTTAAAACTTTTGTTCGAAAATTTAATGTCATCAATACATGTACGTGGTCACATAAATATTTTATTTGAAAAAAATATAAAATGACTGGTACCGAGTTGAGTCTGTGTTGAAGAACGATTATAGACACCTATTTCATGTATTTAATGCATTTTATTTGTGGATATCAAATGAAATTATACAAGGAAAGTACAAATTAGTAGAAATAATTCAAAGTTTAGGTTTATTTCAACAGAAAAAAATTACGAATTTGACAGCTAATGCAGCTTTAAATGCACATCTGTCTGATATGGACGAATGGTTCCAATTCATTGATAAAATTGATAATGATTTTCGATTTAGTGATATAAGGACCGCCTCTTGGTATCTGGTTATCCCCTCTTTATTCCTAATAATTAATTTGACCAATCCAATTACAGAATTAAGTTATAATTTACATGTATATATTAATAAAGGACACATCAACAGATGACCGTGTACCGTCCTGGGAGACCCCCGGTCCCCGTATCTAAATTATTTATTTAAACGTAAAAAGAGAGATAACCCTTGTATGTAAACTGTTACAGCTTCTAATTATCAGGTGTCAGTCTTGTATTCTAAACCTTAAATTTTCATGATTTTTTTAAATAGACAAGGAGTTTCAATCTAACTTTTGACCGTGTTTTTCCATTAAGAAAAGGTCAAAAATAATGTTTACGTCCATAGAAAAGAGCACGAACTTCTGTACACCAGAACAGATCAAACTAAAACTAGACTTTTTCTTCTTTCACTTTTATTTTGAATTCATAAAATGGACCCTTTTTCTGAAGCATTATTTTTCATGAAAACACTGTTTTTTTTCTCAAAAACAGTTTTTCGTGTCATAGCTTGATATTTATCCTATACTTTTGACGAAAACTGACAATCATTTGCAAAAAACAAAAAAAACAAAAACAGGAAAGGACAAAAAAGAAAGTGCTATATTTTTAACCTCAATGTTTTGCTCACACGGTTTTGCTTATTATTTACAGACTAAGTCTGTTCTATGTTCAGTTATAGACCTGTGTTTAAGCACAGGAACTTTGACTGGGTGGTAGTCATGTGTGTGTATGTTTGTGTCTATTGTTATAATTAGTTTGTTTTGACTTTTGTCCTCTTGTACACCTATTATGTTTGGGGCTAATAATAAATCTATATATTTTTTCTAGCTTACCTACGCTCGTCCATTCTGATAAAAATATTACGATGAATATACCTACAAATGGGAATACAAAAATGACAACAATGTGTTTTTTTTTTCAAACGCCATCACAGTGACTAATTTCGTATTCACTATTCATGAGAAATTTACATCAAAGTTATATTTTTGCGTAAAAACACAGTGAACTCTTTTTTCTATATCAAACCCCGCTCCAAATTTTGGACATAAATTAGTAGATGCTTGTTAAGAATCCCCCTTTTTATATTTGTACATTTACCAAACCGATATAAAATGTAAGTACAATTTGATGTTGGCATTAATAAGATTTGACGGATACTCGCTTAAATAAGAGCGACAAAAACAAATAAAACTAACTTTTAATTAAAAAAATCTCTACTTCTAATTATTGTTTTACTTGCGAATGCACTTGTCAACATTTTTCGTCGGGTCTAAAATGAATATTTTCAGGAACGTCTGGTCTGAAATAAATTTCCGGAACGCAAAAACAAAGGAATCGAGATAAGGAAATACTTGCTTGACACTGTCCTGTAATAAATGTATTGGTTTACATTGACATAAGTCTGATATATAGATGTACTTCGTATATAGGACATATGAGTATTTGGTTGACACTGTCCTGTGATATATGTACACGCTTTCAAATGACATTGATATTAGTCTGAAATCATTGAGTATTACCCCATATCTGTTCCTTTTTCTATTGTATAAAGATGTACTTCGGAAACGTATAGAGGACATACGACATGTATTTTCTTCTCAAAATTTTGACTTCTCGAAAACTTAAAAATCCGACTTCTATAAACATGGCATTAAGACAGAACAATTTCGAAATTTCGTGTTTTTTAAAATAATTCCTTTGTCCATATACACTTTCATGATATACTTATATGCTCTGACTGGCTTAGATTTAAATGGGACGAGTATAACCTGTAAGAAGGCGGAATATAGATAAATTTTAAAATATTCTTGTTGCTTTTTCTAGACATCTTGATGGTTCTTGTCACTTCTCGACGCCTTTTGACACTTCTTGTTGCTAATTAGTGAGACTTAGTAATCATACACTTCGGACTTAGTAGCACAATCGAGGCAGGCCTACTCTTATGGCATGTCGGAAACGAAAAAAAGTATCTGAATTTAAATAATTATCGAAGACCATAAATATATTAACGCTTTTTAGTGGTGAAGATACCAAAATACCGAACTTTGTAATCTCATAATCTGATAAGCTCATAATCTTGTAGTTTTTGACAAATTCAGTCTGAATAGTACTGCAGTACTTCAAAGAAAATGTTTCGTGCGTCTGTATAATCGCTCTATCGCCTCAACATTTCAACGAAATGAATAGCTGGGACAACGGCATTCTTAACTAGCTTAAAAGGTGTAGAATGGCTTCTCGTTTATTGCATTCCCTACTCCCTGTCAATTTAGCTGCAATAGTGCATGGTCTGTGGTCACTTGTCGCAACTTCGGCGGAGTCCGTACCTTCAAGGGAAGCGGACTCACCCGAGGTTAGCCGATTATATCTATATATTCTTTAACATGCGAGGAACGTGGCATCTTTCCCAACACGGTACACCACTATGGTGTGCGGTCAGGTTTTCCGTATTATAGCCTGACAACCCCAGCTTGTAACACGCCAGGGGTACCCCATTCCACCACCTGGGACACACATCCCAGTTGCTCTGTGGGCAGAGCGCCCTAGCCCCCGGCTAGGATTTTGAGCACTATTTATTCGCCTTTTACGACAAGCTTAGCTTTACACCCGGATCTGCACGGGGCACTCATATAGGAATGAACGTATTTCGTCCATTGCAGCTTTTTAATACCAAACAATCGTTTTTCGATTTTTGAAACAAGACAAAGCTACATTATGGTTTCTTGTAAGCAATTTCTAACATGCCGTGACACGTTCGCTTTGTAAACAAAGGAGGTTTCTAAATAGCGTAAAACACTGATCGCCGCGCATTTGCGCAATCATTGTTACGACTGGGTCACTTTTCATTATACATTCATCGATTGTAATCGTTTTACTTATCATAAAAGCAACAAACTCAATAATACTTCTTAAGAAACGCTTCCAGTCTGTTGCGATCTTAGCATACTAAATAAGAACGGAAACGAATGTCTAATGATTGGTCAAACGTTAGGGCTATTCTATCGACACTCCCACGTAAAAGCAGGTGTCAAATATTCAAATAAGTCGTTTGCATAAGTAAACAGGCAGGTGCATATGGCTTCGAATTTCATAACCGGCACCACTGTTGAAGATTGGTTAAATTATGAATTACCATATTTTAAATTATAAAACAGTTTTCTATTTTAAAAAAAGAAGAATCGAATCGAGAGTCTGAAAATCCCAGTGGCAATGAACGTGTTCAAAATTACGGTTTTCATGCAGATTTTGGCCAAGCATTGGATGACATGATCACGTTTGTTTTTCTTTTCTTTTTTGGTCAGAGTAACCTTAGCGACCCAGCGCAGCATTTCCACCATGATCAAATGACCTTATCTATGTCATATTTGACGAATCCGTTGTACCAGGTTTGTTTATTTGTAAATGCGGTTTAATTTTCGTTTCCCAATTAAATATGTTACTTCTTATTATAATTATGTACATACATTTAAAATATTATGGCTGAAGCAGTTGAAATAATTGTACTATATTGTGAAAAAAAATAATATGAGGATGTAATTGGAAAAGCCAAATATTCCGTTTTCCTAAGTAGCGTCCCACGGACAAAAATGACTTTTTGTAATATTAGAAAAGAAATAATTTCCGGATGCCGAGAATTATGCTTATTTTAACATGGGTAGCACTACACTTGTCACTATTGTACACCTCGCGTTTGGCGAGAGCTCGACAAATATAGTGCATGCTGACTGTCTGTCCGAGTTAAAATAAGAATAAAGTTCGACATCCAGGAATTTTATTTCTTAAACATTGCACCAAATTTCGAAAAACAGCGAAAAATTCACGTCTCGGAAATTTATTTAGTGTACAATCGTCTTTCTTCCGTTCAATGTACTTACTACTGATAATATAAAACTGAGTTCTAGTTACCTCTCTTAGAACAAATTTCAGTTTCATTGTGCACTTTTTCTTTCTGTGTTGTGCATGCAGATATAATGTACACATACCTCTAACTGAAGAGGCGGATCCAGATTCTCTAAGGAGGGGGACCTCTGACGGTCCCAAGAGGGACCGGCTCTGTAATGGCTTAGTAATTTCCTAAATAATCAACTACATTTTTTTCGATCAAAGGGGGGATCGGATCCCCTGTGCCCCATTTTGTACCCGCCTGTTTGCGATATTCATATTTGAATAAATTTTATTTGATCGAAGCATTCATTCACATTACTTCTACAACGTAAGAGGTTGGAATTTCGTTCCTCCACACTGCAAAGATAGGTAAAATTGGAACCAATATCTATGTCACGGAAAGCATGTTGCAGTCCAATATTCACCTAATATGCCAACCCCTCTTTTATTGAATAAGAATAGACAAATCAAAATATTGAGTAAACTTATTATATTACAAAATATTTGATCCTCTTTTTGTTGGAATATTTTGTTAATTTCATGCAGAGTATGAACCCCCCTCCCTAACCAAAACCTATTTAATCGGCCCCTGATTTGAAGCGGTGTTTTCTATTTTTTTTCTTTCCTTTACTTATACCTTAATGAACATGTTGCTTGTTGTAATTATGGTGGCGTTTTCAGTTCGTTTTTTTTTTGTAATTGAAGGGACAACTTGAGGAAATAGACCTAAGGTAAGGGACACGACGCTGACAAATCATTGGAAGATTTGTCTTTAGCATTTTACATTAATCTCATGTAAGTATCTAAGTAACTTGATTTGATTTCTGTTTCAAATGGAAGCTTGAAAAGCTTTTGTGAAATTGAATATGATACAAACATATCACTGTGTCCCTTATCCTAGGCCTACCTCCTTAGTCGGGAATGATGTGTATTAAACATAAGTAGGTAACATTTTTTGACAGATAAAGGTCGAGGAAATCTCGAAACCTGCTGACAAAATCTGGTTGACCTACCATGACCCCTAACCTTCTCTTTCTTTCTTTAGAAAAACCCTCGATGAAGCGTCACCCCATATTGTGTTTATGTGTTTTGTACTAATTTAATATCAAACTGTAACACAGGTGTATATCTGTGAGTATGTATTCAGGAACTGGTCTACTTCCTGTTCGTTAATGGCAGTGGCTATTCGACCAGACCCGTTAAATAGCCTATTTGTTATGGACAGGCTGTTCAACTGGACTTTAAGAAATAACGTTAATTGCATTTTTTTTTCAAGCAATTAAGTAATATAATTACATATTGTGATTATGTACAGTAACAAAGACAATTTTGATAATATATTTGTCGTACTTCAAGTTTGAAGTAAGGATAGCACTAAGTCAGGAAATAGCCGGTCAACCTCATGCATTGCTACAGATCGTTCATATCTGCGTATTTGTGCAAACATTACACAAGAACGATGCAGACGTTTTCCAACTCATTTTATCAGTATCTTTTATTTTTGATGTTTGCATGCGATTAATACCGGTCTTTGACGTTTATGATGTCGCGGTGCCTCATGATTTCAATTTGTTTCAACTTTGTTTACTGGAATAAGTAGTGTTATTTTTTATGGTCAATTTTGTCAGAATGTCAAGGACAAATATGACCGAGCGATAAATTTTCCGATTTTTTTTTGTTTTTCGCGACACGTTTAGATAAGAATTAAAGTAGTTAGATCTGGTTACGATTTTCAGTTGAAAATTCAAATATTACGGGAGGGAATTTCGAAATCTCGTGAATATGCCTAAATCTCCCGCTCTAGCACGCGCACGTAAGCTGGAGATTGTTGATTTTTTTTATTAAATGTCGTGAGGCTCTCCCCGAAAGCGGAAGACTTAACATCTATGACTTTCAAAATGCACTTATGAGGCGGAATTCCGAAACTTCGACCACAATTTCATTTTCAGTTTCTTACGCTGATGCTGACTTAGTTTCAACAACTCCCATTGGAACTACATTGGAACTACATTTTACCCACACTCCAAAATTTGTATAATTCTTCAAAAAAGTTTCGTCCGATTCTAAGTGAAGTTGCAGTATTGCCCACTGACGATATAGTTGCGATTTTCGGAATTATGTTGATTGTGACAAGTGTTTTACGGATATCATCATGCATTCATTACTATTTATTTAATGTAAGAATACTCCATTGTGGACATTTCCATGTTTGAAATAAACCGTCTTGGTGGGTAAACTCGAGTTTTCCTTTTATTGGCCCAAGGGTCATACTTGGAAACGTACAATGTATGAGAAAAAAAAACGTTTGTAATCTTATTGCATATTAAGTTCTATAAGTAAATTCATCATGATTGGATGATACTGTTTACATTTATGATCGCTCGTTTGTTAAAAAGACCGTCAAAATCCGGTCGAATACCCTGCACATTATGGATTTGCTATTCAACCGGGTCCGGTCGAATAACCAATGGCACGGCCTTCATTAATCGCTACACTGAATGCAGTCCTAAAGAGGTTTATTCTTAAGGGTTACCTTCCATGTTTTTGTTGGGTAATTAAGGGTTTATATACGTAGTTACTCCTCTGTTGTCCACTTGTTGCGGTCTTTCTAAGTTGTAGAACTTGTGGACTACGAGTCTATTATGTTCCTTAAAGAAAGTTATTGATTGAGTACTAAACGTTAACTCTACAAAGGCTGCCGGAGAGAATTTATAAGGTTTTTACCTTTTAAATTACAGATCTGTGCTCTGATTTTCTGTTTCACATATCACTAAAGCGCTACTGTCAGCCAGAAACATTACTTTTTTTTTACTTTATGTTATTTGATGTGTGTGTGAATCTCCATATATCTCAATTCGAATCCGTAATATTTTTAACAATTTTAAATAATGGAGTAATACCAATACATATCTAATCTAATGTTTTTTCTTGTATTTGAACAGTTATAAATCATGGTGGAATCTGAAGAGAGAAGAACTACAAACAGAAGACAAAATATAGATTATTTCAATTTATTTTTTGTACTTGTCAAAGTAATTCTTTCTCTATCAGAAAGATATTGTACATTAAAATAATATATATATTCTCCTATAACAAAATCAACAAATAAACACACACACACACACACACATTCTTCCCTGATTTTATACTATTTACAGTTCCTCTAACTCATGACAGTAAATCCCATACAAGTCTTCAAACTCCTAGCATTGATACCCTCAATCCCATACAAGTCCTCCTTGCAGTACAGTTCCTCTAACTCATAACAGTAAATCCCATACAAGTCTTCAAACTCCTAGCATTGATACCCTCAATCCCATACAAGTCCTCCTTGCAGTACAGTTCCTCTAACTCATAACACTGATAACATTGACTCACAACTTTCATGATAAAAATGAGAACCATACCACAACAAACCTCAAGAAAATGTTCAAAAACATGAAATTGTTAAGTTTAAAAAGTTTTTTTTTTTTAAAAAAAAACAGTTTGATTACATTATAAATTCAATATAATTTATGAAATTAAAGCTTTAAACCCACTTAGGCATATTTACCAAAATTACCTGATATAGTTTTAAAAAAGATGACATTTATATAAATATTTTAATTTCAGTAACCACTGTTTGCATTCATAGTTGCAGTTTTATGCATCAAAATAAATTCATTATTTTGTTTGCAAGAAAAAAATACTTAAAATAAACTTAAAATTACTAAGTAGCAATCTTTATAAAAATCAGGCAGGAGGTGATTCATGCATGTCAGAAACCCACCAAGTTCAGTTTTATTTCTTGTTCAGAATCCATTAAAGACACAGACCGTCTTATTTTTTCATTTGGTGGTTGCACGTTTGATATAAAATTTATACAGATTGTACATGACATTAACACTTTGCAAGAGTTATCATTCTTGATTTGCTTTAATTTCATTGACTTTAGTAGAAGGTTAAAGTGTAGTTTTCTTATAAGTACAGATCTAACTAGAGAAAGGACTTTTGTCACATAAAAATATAGCATATGTAGAGCATGCACCGTTTGTTTTGTGGGTTTTTCTATACCACGGATCACCATAGAAAGTGTCTGAATTTTATATGGACTGATACTTAAGTGCAAAGTACAGCAACATTATTTTATTAATAAAAATACTGAAAATATTGCAACATGTAAACAATTCTGTCCAAACAAAAACATAATTCCTTTAATCTGAAATTTCTTAAAAAGTAACAACAACAACAAAAAACTCAGAAATGAAACCAAGCAGAGGAATATCTTGTAACTGTTAACATTAATCAAAAACAAATTTGTCATAAATTTTTTTTTTTTTTTTAAAATGATACAATACTCTTTAACAAGAACTTGGAAACACTCATAAAATAATGTAAGACGTAAAACCAGATTTTTTTAAAGGTCAAATAAACAAAACAATGTTGAGGAAAGTGTTACGAAGATAATTTCTCCATCTGCCCCCTGCCCCTGACCAACATTCACCAAAGTATAACCCGATTTTCACATGTGAAATTGGGCCAAACATATGCCACCTATCTCAGTATGAATATAAAAAAACAATTATTCATTCACAACACAATCACAACCTGAATAAACAGCACTTATTCAACATCACTGCATCAATATTACCTATAGGGGATGGTTTCACAAATAAAATCTACAGAAAAATACAAAATATGAAAATACCAACATGAAATGTTTTTAAAATGATGCTTTGATTGTTTCCTATAAAAAGACCAAAATAAATATATTTTATTTGAGGCCTTAACCCCAAACTATTTCAATTAAACATAAAAAGTGCCACATATGACTTAAAAACTAGTAAAAAATGATTTTCCATAAAATTTCTTCAGCCAATGCAACCTGAGAGAAAAGTCTTCCTTTTATTCTAGAGTTATTTCCCTTACTCCACATCACAACCATTTCTATACCCACAAAACAGTTACTCCACAAAAATAATTTGCTAGCAATAGAGACATACATACACAAGTTTTTGTTGTTCATAAAAAAAAAATCAGTTTTATTTCAGATACAAAGGTACTCAAATTCTTTTTATGACAACAAAAAACTTCGAGTTAAAGAGTCACAGTATCATCTTATATCATACATTGTCATATTTAAAACAAGTATTCATACATGTATCTACATGTAAAAGTAAAACAGACAAGCTTGATTTGGTTAAAATAATTTATCAACTTTCACTTGACGGACTTCTTTCTCTCAAGAGGTACATACTAAAGAATACTGGCCCTTTATGTAAATACTCATTTGTGAATCTAAACACAAATTGTTTTATCTAAGGGCCTTAAAATGGCACTTTTTATTACATAATAAACCTAATGGTTGCACCTGAGTAACAAAAAAACATGCATTTCCACCAGCATGAAATTAATTCATCCCCTCAACACAGTGGAGGTGGAGTTGATTGGAGTCACAGCATCTCCCATTATCTCCTCGACACAGAGGAGGAGTTGATTTGAGTCACAGTGTCTCCCATTATCTCCTCGACACAGAGGTGGAGTTGATAGGAGTCACAGTGTCTCCCATCATCTCCTCAACACAGTGGAGGTGGCGTTGACTGGATTCATAGTGTCTCCCACAAAACACGATGGAGTCACCATTTGAAACCAAAATTTTAATTTCTCCATTCTTCAAAGTGGATTCACTCACGTCCTCCACAGAGACTCCACTGTGACTCAATCAAAGTAAAAACTAGGATAAAATTGCTCCATTTCCTTACTTTTCAATATTTTTTCTGTCCATAAATGAAAAATGCTATTAAATTTCTACATCCATTTAATATACTTTGGTATAAAGACAGGAGTAGTAAACTATAGACAGTTTTTGAAATGATGACTCTGAGTTTGTGATTGGAGAAACTGATTCCACTCAAAAGATCTCCACTGTGGAGAGTGGAGAAATTAAAATTTGTGCTGACAGTAGTGTATGTTTTTTTGCAGTCACAAAAAGATTGATTTATATTTCATAATTCTGCGAGTTAAACAAGATTTCATTTATGTAAAGAGAAAAGAATTGAAAAAAAGGTAACATTTAAATAATTTAACCATTTTTATTTTGATTGATACAGAAAAGTATATTATAGTATAGCCACCATTTTCCTCCAACCTACAGAGTGAAGTAATCAAAGTTTCATGCTAGTGGTAGTGTACAAATCAAAGAACCAGTTAGATCCATTCAATTTGATCTATAAATTCTCATCCCTGCCCTGAAAGTCTGCATTTAATGATGTCTTATATTTCACTTTTTAAGTGTTATTTTGAACATGTTTTCTGGAAAATCTGGAAGCCGTTTCCATTTTCATAGATTCCAAATGTATAATTGGACAATCCATAAAATTTGGACTGGTCCAACTAAGTTAAACTAAGCAAAAAGTTTTATGCAATCCCTGCATATGATTGATGACTTGACATCACTGAATTTTTTTTCTTATTTTCTTAATTTGAATTTAGAGGAAAATGAAATGTTTTCACAATGTTTTCATCAAATTTAGAAAAAAGGGAAATAAAATTAAATTATTGATTCAGAGCAGGTGATGAGAATCCTAAGTTTCGACTTGAAGACTGAAATACACCACAATATAAATAAATGATGGCAAACTTATCTTTATAACAGCATTGGTAAAGCCTAGGGGATGCCACTACTTCTTTTTACCGACAGAAATAGACAGAAAATAATTTTTGTAAAAAATATAGGATCCAAAAGTGTTGACCCATGATGTTTAGTGAAGCAGATGCATGAAAGGGTGGAGATATTTTATTCACAGAAGTTCCTTCTGCAGAGTAAAAATTTTGTTGTATCTACTCATGATAATTGGTAGAGTGTAATTTGAAAAGTACAAACATTTCTGCAATACTAGCAGCATCTGTTTTTTCACACCTGCTTAAACAACTTTCCAAGTCATTTTCAACTCAGGCATATATTTCAGTTCAAGCAGCACAGTCTAGTCATTCATTTTCAAAATAATTGGAGTTATCTCCCTTAGAACATAAAAAATTATTATAGGAAACTTTCATTAATGTGATATTTTTTATACTGGAAAGAGGTCAACTGAATCTAAAAATACTGTAAAAGTACTATTGTTCGTGGGGTACCAATTTTCGTGGTTTTCGTGAGTAATGCAAACCATGCTGGAAGACGAAACCCCCTAGAAGTGCCTACATCAATCTAAAAATATGTCTACTTTGGTTCCCAAAGAAAAGGAGATTTCCATTGATGTGTATACTGAAAACCTAAAAGCCACGAATTCAAGTTTCTTCCCTAATCCACGAAAATTGGTATCCACGAATATTAGTACTTTCACAGTAGTACTTTATCAGAAACAAAAGGAGAGAAGAACTACTGAATGTATATTTGGTGTAAAGATTAATTGTTCTAATAATATCACCGATCAATCGTCATTAACACTTCCAACCAACATGGACAAGATGTAATAAATTGTCTGTGATAGTTGGGGCCCCAGCCTTTAGCGAAACTGATTCGTATGGAAGCTCGATCAAATGGCCCATCCACATATCTCTGTTCCGGTAATTGTTTTCGAAGACGAACAGTCTCATAGTCAAATATTTTGATTGAATGACCCGCTTGAAGTTTTAAAACTGGTAACGTCCGTGAATAAGTGTCTTCAAAAGTTGGCGAGTTAAAAAAAACAGGAAACAAAGAACGATTATACAGCCAAACTCCATCTTCTTCACGACTCAGAACAACACCGGTGCTGATTTTTTCTCGAGTTCGTTTGACAGAGTCCTTTTCTGCATTTTCCTGTATAAGGTCCAGTGACAGGCCATCGCCATGAGGTAGTGATTGAAATATACTGACGTAAGGTTCATGGACCATAAATAAGCGTCCAATACGTTGGCGTAGTTCCCAGTATGCAACAGTACACCAGTGAGGACCACGAGCACAACCGTTGTTCAAAGATACTGAATCATCTAAAATGACAAAAAAAAAAGTGTCAAAATTCGGAGAATATTTTAGTACCAGCTGAATACTTTACCTCACTTGAGAGTCTCACACAGAGGCTGTCTGAATTATTTAATTTATATAGGAAGTCGAAACCCTACGTTCTGGGCACATATTACAGAAAATTGATGAATTATTTTTTTCCAAAGTATATTCTTATTCAATACAGAGTTACATGTACATGTATATAAATGGAGTTACATGTACATGTATATAATGGAGTATAAACAAAAAATCAAAACAACCACAAAAACTATAAAACAAAACATACAACCTGCATGTAATAAGAAAACTAAAAAAACATGGATTACAATGTATTTACGTTTCAATACAGTAAAAACACAATTGATTTCACTTTCTGGATATTTGCCCTAAATTTATCAATGAATTGTATATTCTCTGCACACTGCAAGGAATTCCTCCAGCAGTATACTATAGTTGCCTCAAACATTAATTTCAATTAAGTATTATCTCGGAACATATATAACTTGTCATAACTTTTGGCAGAGGTAGAAACACAAAATTATGACATGGCGTCTAACAACATTTCTGAGGCTTGGAGGTGTGCAAGAGTTCACTGAGGGTCTTCATGGGATTTTTTCTAAAATACCTGAGGCAAAGTGTGTGGGGTTCTAGAACATGTCTCAGGCATAGTGAAGTGCAAGATTTTATTGAGGGTCTTCAAGGGGTTCTACAGCATTTCTGAGGAATAGTGGTGTGTAAGATTTCACTGAGGGTCTTCAAGGGATTTTACAACATTTCTGAGGAAAAGTGGCCTGGGGCTCTAAAACATATTTGAGATCAGTTCATTGGGGCTCATTTGGAGCATTCACAACATAGCTAGATTAAAATGGTCCAATCTACATGTTGTTCAATGAGGGATGAAGATACAGAGTAGTAAATGTAGTCTAATTAACATGGGTCCAACATAAGAAAAAAGAAAAACACAATTCTTGCCTGGTTGATATACATGTACATGTACATATAAGGATTTAATCATCTGAATATATTTAGTTGTGAAAGTTTACACAATTAAGATAAATTATATCAATTATCATAAATACAATTAATTTCAGACATGCTTATGCTACTTAATGAAAATCAGTACTATTTGATGTATTTTATTGAAATGGTGTTTAAAATTCTAAATTTTGTGATCTTTTACATAGGTACTGTTGAGAGATCCAAAATCAGCTTAATTTGAAGAAACTAGGAAAAATCTATACAGGAAAACATCTCTGTAATATGGAGGAGAAAAGAACAGACAGACAGACAGACAGACAGACATGCAGATGCTTGTCTTTATCATGAGTTACAAGAACACAAAAGCTCTTGACCTTAAACACCATTCATAAAGGTCATTTCGTTTCAGATCAACAGAGACAGACAGACAGTCAATGTATGTCCTGCCATGTCTTATTTGTGAGCAATTAAACATTAATTGTAGAATCTTTTATCCTAAGCATCATAAGGTGAAAGTTTCATGTATCTCAAAGCTACTACAAGTAATGAAGTTAGAGAGCTCTCAATAAATATCAATACACTAATTATCAGCACTTAGACTTGATGTACTCTGAAAATAAACAATGGCAAATTAGTCTTATTATTTTGGCGACATTGTAGATCAAGGGGACCTCTTGTTCAGCCCTATAAACTGTGTAGTGGGCGCCTTACATTCCTTAAACACTATCTTTATATACTTCATAGCATAAACCTGGCTCCAGTGGACCATACCATTTCACTAATCCATTTAGGGGTGGTTAGGTTATGAATACAAATAAGTCATTTATCCATGCATTTGTATAAGATTTAAAACCCTATTATAAATATTTTCTACAGAAAAAGTTATCTTCTGTTAAAGGGTAGTAAATTATCACCTTACTTCAATGTGACATTCTGATACCTCTTTATGTCCTCAAAAGAAAAATATATATTTTTAACTGGCAATCATTTTATTTTCCTAAGTCATTTTTGCTATAGAAATAAATGATACACTTTTAACACTTAAACATTTTTACACAGACTGTTTGTTTATGGAACTTGGACAGTTTAACATTACCTTGGGTAATGAAGACCTTTTCCTTAACATGAAACTTCTTTACATACACCATCAAAGTGTGTTTTTTATATTGGGGGATTGTGGACAAAAGGGGATGTCTTTTCTTTTCCTTTTCTTTTTTTTTTTTTTTTGAGGGGGGGACGGAGGGGGGGTACAATTTTTTTCATTCTTTAATAAACTGTTGTTATATCATAGGATTTTCATTAAATTTTACATCTTGTTTTTCATTTGAATTTCACAATTACATGCAGGAGGATGCATACATATATAGTGTTTGTCTCTCAGACCAACTGCCTTCAGCTAATCATAGAAAGGAAGCATACATACATGTATGTATACATGCAACCTCTTAACGACTGTCAAGTTTGATCCATGGGTAGATAAATAGTCTCGCCATGTTGTGGATGTCCACGTACTTGAAGCTAACAGTTGTACAGGTCATTCTGTCAGAAATTGTTTAATATAGAAGTAACGGTAAGTGGAGAAAATGTAATCTACATGTATACCCTGCACTTAGAAGGAGAGTAACTGTTTATAAGGGCATACCTGAAAGGGGCATTGCTGGGGAGGAGCAAGCCCTTGTGTGTGCCTACATCAATCTACAAATGCATCTCCTTTACTACTGATACATGATTTTATAATGAAGTATCTGAATATTTCTTGAAGTATCTCTTCTTTCTGAAGCAATTTTGAACTACATGTATACAAAAGCATCTGAATAGACTATAAACCCCAGCGGTGTATGGAAAGACTGAGACAGAATTGATCCAATTATTGTGATTTAAAGTTTAATAATTGCCGAAATATATCGTGGGGCAGTATCCCAAACTTTCTGAAGCAATGGTGAGCCATCTAAATATAATTATCTGAACTGTCTTTTATTCTCAATCAATAATCCCGACCAGTGTATGAAAAACAATCACTGGTGATAATCCCCATCAGTGTATGAAGAACAATCACAAGTGATAATCCCCATCAGTGTATGAAGAACAATCACTGGTGGTAATCCCCACCAGTATATGAAGAACAATCACCAGTGTATGAAGAACAATCACCAGTGATATTCCCCTATCAGTGTATGAAGAACAATCACCAGTGATAATCCCCATCAGTGTATGAATATCAATCACTAGTGATAATCCCCACCAGTGTCCAAAGAACATTCACTACAGAGTTAGAAATAGCAGTCTGCTCGCCAGTCTGAGCCCTATTTTTTGGCAGGGCTGGCTAATTTGAGCAAAAATCTATATAGCCATATAGTAAGTATAATGAAAAATTGTATTCAGGACTGGCTAGAATTTGAGTCGGTTTCCTACCCTGTTCACTAGTGAAAACCCCCACCAGTATATGAAGAACAATCACTGGTGATATTCCCTACCAGTGTATGAAGAACAATCACCAGTAATAATCCCCACCCATGTATGAAGAACAATCACCAGTGATAATCCCCACCAGTGTACAAATAACAATCGCTAGTAATAATCACCACCAGTGCATGAAGAACATTCAGTAATGATAATACCCACCATTATATGAAAAACAAAAGATACATTGGACCCTATCAAAGTAAAGTGGACAGTTAACTCCCTTCCCAATTCAGCTTATACATGTACATTTCCATATTTAATACAATATTATGAGTGTTTACCAGAGTTTTGATTTACAATACTTTTATAGTCCTCGGTCCAGACATAAGTGGGAAAATAAACAGGGGTTATGATTTATATGATCAAGCAATTGCTTGGTAATCTCCAAGAACCCTAATTATATTTGATTTTAATGTTTGTCAAAAACTAGAGACATCACAAAGGTCACTTTTATAGATCAGAATTTCCTGTTTTTATAGGTTTAAAAGTAAAATGTCCTCAACAGCAAACAACACATGTGCACTGGTAAACAATACTGTTTCAAAGACGATTTATACCACTGGTAATACATACACAAGGCTGTATGGTTTCAAACGCACTGTACATTCTGATTGATTGATTGTAGTTTAACATCCTAGTGGCAGATATGCATTTAAGGATGAGAAAGATTGACCAATGGAACAGACCCTACTTTGGAAGAGTTTGACCCGCTGAGCCAGAACCATCTTAAAAACTCTCCAAGTTTAAGCTTGAGCGTCTACATATCACTATCAACAGTTTAAACCTGTGTATACCAAACACCACATAAGCCACTGTACATTAACACCACATTAGGGCATCTTTAGATGGGTTTTATATTTTATACTTTAGATATGATTAATAGAATAAGTCTTTGTTTCTGTTATAAAATCAAATTATCTCCCTTTATTTAATGACAAAATTTCATGTTGCAGTTCCTTAATGAGCCAAAGGAAATATATGATTAACACATATTAAAGATTCAATCCTAATTGCTAAAATTTACCGACCAAATTATACTTAAACTAACTTTGGTCTTCTTTCAATAGAAGTACAGACTAATATTGAATTACCTATTTGTTTTGCCTTTAAAAAAAAACTTGTTACATTTCTTCCCAACTTAATTATTTATTACAAACTCTGGTCTTTCTTCTCTTTTCAAAACTGATAAATATTAAATTACTTCACCTTTGAAGAGTTGTTTCCCCTGTGAGGTTCTCTTCATTTTTTTTATAGAATATTCTTTGTATCTTGTAATTAAAATACTTTGGCAATAATATTGTATTTATGTAAAAGAGTTGCTTTTAGGACTTAATAGCTATCAATTAGGTAGAGTTGATCCATCAGGTAGAAACTTTGAAGATAATTATACTAAAAATTTCACAATTGACTACAGTTAGGAGTTGGGTTGAAAATGTTTTGATGACAACACCATGGGAAGGAGATAATCAATGTATCTGTGTAACAATTAATCAATTTATTAAGTAGCTGTCTTTATAAGAATCATGCAAAATCTAAAAAAAAGTGATACACCCCAGAAAAGGCTACATATTTTTAATTTTTGTAATTAAGCTGTTTATGAGTCTATATTATGAAATGTGTTATTATTCATTCAAATCTGTCTGCTCTTAGGAGATAATCGACATTGAAAAACAAATAGATTCTATTGTATTTGAGTGTCAGGAGTTATCTCCTTTAATTTTGAAATCTACAGTGCATTCAATATAATTTTTATCTCCCAAGAACACGGGTTATATGAAAAACAGAATGTCAATGTCTGTTTACTATGACAAATCAAACAAAATATCAAAAATAAAAATATGTAGGATTTTCACCAATGAATCACATTTTGCATGATTCTTACCGGAGTACTACTTAAATCTTTTGCATGAACCTTAGCTGGAGTGCTACTCAAGTCCTTACTTTTGAATCATACACTTCATCATAGGTGAGAAACTAGGGACTACAAGCAGCACCTGATAATCGTGTTGATTGATAGATTGATTTGTCCTGGCTTTTACCTCCTAAGGAGGAAATTTTTTGCATTTCTGACAAATAATGTTTGATCAATCAAACAGAAGCTGAAAAATGAGACAGATCGACCGACTTTCGCAAACTCCCTTCTAGTTGCAGTATGAGACGAAAGTATTTGAAGAAAATTCATTTCAAAAGTTCAATAAATTTCGAACTAGACTGTGGTATTTTGTGTCTATTATTTTACTTCATAAAACTGCACTTTTTAAAGATGTTTTGGTACTGATCAGCTGGCATCAAATAAAATTACATAATTTGGGTAATGGTTTACTACATGTAAGTTAATAATAGTGAGTTTTATCTATATTTGATCATGTGAGCTGAATAGTTTCAAAGTTTGAACTCCAAAAATAGATACATGTACATGTATAACGTATAAACAAGCCATGTATTAGGCTGACAAGGAACTAAATATATAATGTTGGTTAGTTTGTACAAGAATCTGGCCTTCATACACTAACCTATATAGTCCATTCAATGAAATGATATTCCTAGCTGATATTCCTCTGCCTAAATCAAACTTGACAAAACAATATTCCTCTGGCTTTGAATAATTCTTAAGTTGTAAAAATTCTATAACTTTTGTTGGATCAAAATGGTGATGTGCAATGCAACTATAAAATTTCAACAAAAGTTATCTCTGGTTTCAGAGGAGTTGTACCAAAAATAAAACAGGAAAAAGATGTGCTTGAGTCATTGAAAATTACAATAAACAGAAAAAAATGGACATACTGGAGTCCTGCAAAAAGGAAGACACAGAACAATTTGCTGTATACAAACCAAGAAAAAGAATGAAAAAACATTCACATCCCATAGAAAATGTAAAAATATTTTAGACAGACAGACAGACAGACAAACAGACAATTTACAAGTACGTAACTGCAGTATTCAACCAAAGAAATAAAAAGTTGGAAACAAATTCTCCACTAAAATTAAGAAGTACAATGGCCCAAATATTCACGTTTGTCCCAATTAATGGATGAACTGCTCCGATTTTTAAAACTGACATCTCCAACACATTAAACTACATGTAACTTTTCATTTTGAAGGCAAAACATAGTTTTTTAATGCCTGTCGCATATGACAATGTCAAAAAGATGAATCATCCTGTTTCTTCAATAGACATTGCTGTCAAAATTATGATACAATTGCGATCTAAACTTTGGACACTACCTACAATATACTAAATTTGTATTTAAAATGATGTAGAAGTTTTCACTGAAAAGGTATATGCCAAGATGTGTATCAGTAGACTTTGATACTAAGAGTTTAATCAGAGACATAAAAGTGTCAGTGACATGATGCTGTTTTTTTTTAATTTGCTTTCTTACATGGATTTTCCAAAAGATATTAAAATAAAAAGAAAGCTACTGGTATATAAAGTACATCCTTACTTTCTATATTTGAAAATCAAATACACAAAAAAAATCAGTCAGGGCCAATAAAATTGGTTTAAACAAAATAGTGATATGATAACATCAAGAAAAGTATGTATGGTGCCTAACAATCCTACAAAATTTCATCAAAATCCAATAGATGATCTCAATTAGGAGTTTGATGTTATGAGTGATAATTCAATAAAAGTCTCATATTTCAAAGTACAGAAAAACTGTATAAAAAATGGACAACTAACAACCAACACATTGATGATAAGAATCAAAAACAAAAAAGTCCCCCATACAAACAAAATATGT
The DNA here is from genome assembly GCA_037379345.1 of Perna viridis. NCBI lineage: Eukaryota > Metazoa > Mollusca > Bivalvia > Mytilida > Mytilidae > Perna > Perna viridis. Next base: position 15,018,387 of record CM074525.1, on the reverse strand, counting down.
AACTACGGTGAAATGGAGGACCACACAATTCGGCAGAAACCACAGAACTCACACACTGAAAGTAAAACAGGAAAAAAAAGTACTGTAAAAGTTCTATAGATTTATTTTTAACTTCAAGTGGATGTCTTTTGTAATGTTATGGGATTTAAAATACATCAATTGAAAGGAATAAATTAATATTTTCACTACAATCCCAAGTCAAGTGGTATTTAATCCTGTTAAATGTTCACAAACAAATCAATGGATGCAAGGGGAGTTAACTCTGCAGTATTAAGCTATGTTTCTTTTCCTCTGTAAAATGGTCTACAATTTTTTTTCTTGCCCATATTTTGTAAATTTCCTGAATTTCGTTGGGAGTTTTGGGAGTTTAAGTAAACCAGCCAGAAAACTGACGCCAAAAAAAAGAGTTTGTACTAATAACTTTAAAAAATTGACAAGATTCAAGATCAAATGTCAGACTACAAAGAGTTTTGGAATACTGTAAACGTGGTTAATCCTAGTGGTTCCTAATTCTTTGATTACATCAGATGAAAATATTCATGGGTATTATTTTTGCAGTGTAATGATTCAATTTAGCATGTATAGTGTACTTTTTTTCCTCTAAAATACCAAAGAATTAGAATACTGTGTAAATTAATATGATTACAGCACTGGAACAGGGTTTGGATGATTTTTGGGTAACCATAACAACATAGGGAGTAAACAAGTAATCTATTATTAACATAGAACTTGAATAAATGAAGTGTTCAATGGCTCTGGAATGCCCAAACATTGACCTGGTCCTGGATTACAAAAAATTCTAATTACTGTGAAAGTACTTTAATTCATGGATACCAATTTTCGTGGATTAGGAAAGAAAATTTTGTGGATTCTTGAATTTGTGGTTTTTGAAGTTTTGAATCAAACTAAAACATCTGCCCACGATTATAAGTGGCCTTGAAAAAAACTAAGGCAGTAGACCGGATACAAATATCAACAGGAAACCAGTAGGAACTCAAATGGAACCATCTAAATACCACTTAAGTATCCAAAGTCTCAGGCAGTTGACAGTTTACATGTACATGTACAATATACATTTGAAACCAACAGGAAATGAAGATTTAATCAAAGCTGTTTCAAAGGCCATATGATATGTCCATTACTAGAGTGGGAGGCAGGAGCCATTACGACCCCTCCACACGATCTTCATTCATATAAATTTCCATCGCAAGACAATTAGATGAAGATGTGAAAACTGAGAGCTCAGGAGTGGTTTTTGTTTGATACATGTACACATCCACGAAAACCATTTCATGAATTTAAGACTAGTGATTCACCTCCTGCCAATCCTTTACAGGGAACCTCAAAATAGAAGTTGGATATATATGCATTTCTTCAACTATTTACAGAAAGACATTCAAAATTTAAAGTATATTTCTATTTTTAATCTACTTCCAAAGAATAGAATATGTTTATGTATTTTTACTAAATAATGCAGTGTTTAGAATCACATTAGCCAATAGAAATTCTTGGTGAGGGAAATTTGGCAATTGTGTTACAATGCCCTTTGGTAAGCAGAAAACTTTCAAACTTCTACAACCTTTGGAAAGCAAACATTGTAGGAAAGATTACTTCATACGTTTACTAAAATTCAAGGTCATTAAATGTGATTTTAATTTCAATTAAGTCAGAGAAATTTTGAGGCAAAACATGAACTTAAAGAGTCTATCTGCACATGTATGTCTCAGTATTTAAGAAAAAATAAATCATTTTTTTTCATAACTGCCCTAATATGGGAAGTTTGCCATTAAAAAATTGTGGAAAATTCTTTCACACATAAAATCTTCTATATGTTGATATTCAAATTTTAATAATTTTTTTTTTTTTTTACTTCAGCAGATCATAAAATGATGCACCAGAATTGCACTTAATACGCTACATATCAAAGACACTAAAGTCATCCACTTAAAGATACAAAGACGATTCTCTTCGGCATGGTCCCAAATTTACGTAAAATTGACTATTTTTGTGCAGTTAGTGGAGACAAACTGTCGTTAAATCAAAACATCTAAGTGCTCCTCCGCTGAAAATTTGTCCGTTTTCTCTGATCACTGGCACGTAACTTCAAAACAAAAATAAACCGTTCCTCTACTAAATATAGATAAAATCAGCGATGGCTTCTCAACAAGGAGGATATCTACACTTGACTTTTAATCTACAGTTTTAATCCTTCGATATGAACATTTTGACATTAAAACGCATAGAGGACGTAGTACTTCAAAAGCCGTGGTTTTAAAGGCAGGGTATAATCTGTCTAAATGAATTAAATGCTCTTTGTTTACTCTTCATTAAGTCTTTGTAAAGAGTCATTTTCTTAAGGTATGCTAAGTTAAGTTGTTATTTACCATCCCTCTAAACTAAGCATTGATTTTATAAGCAGGTTACACTTTGACTGGTCTAAAGAGATTGAAATTAGTACTGGTTTGAAGTCAGGGACCCTAAATTTCTGCTGCAGGACTTGAACTTTCATTAACCTAGGTACATGTACCATACTTTACATTCACTCATATTGGAGACCTTTACCTTTTTTCTTGTTGACCTTCTATTTAACAGGCAAAAAGTCCCATGACCTTTAACTCTTAAAACATTTTTGAACCCTTGTCTCATCTGGTAACAATCACATGTGAATGAGTAATCAAGGGAACCAAGATTATATCGGTAATCAAAAGAATGCAATCCAGGGACAAAGACCAGACATGGAAAACAGACATACACAACAAAGAACATAAAGAAACTAAAATCATATATACAAAGTAACAAAAGCAAATGAGCAACTCCGACTTCACTAAAAACTGGGAGCATGGACCAGGTGCACTGGTAGGGTAAGCGTCCTATGAATCACCTATTGGGACTGGACCCTTCTGCCTGTATTTGTTATTACTGCTGGATCAGGTTTAACATTATAAAAACTATTTGTAATGAGCTTTAAAAGTACATGCTTAAATCAGACATATTGTAAATTAAAAGTCTTGTTCATATAAGTGTTATTAATTAATTCAAAAATGCACACAGTTCTTACCATTCTTAAATATTTAAAATTTATTTTTGTATTATACTATGAAGTCCTGGTCCTTCCAATTTTCAAATACTATTACTAATACATGTAACATTGCATCTCTAAAATATCCATCTCCCTCCCTCCTTCCTGAACACATTATTGCATTCAGGAATGCATGGTTTGAACTAGTGGTGGTTTGAGGTCTGGGACACTCATTTCCTTAAGGAGGTAGACCTAGGGTAGGGACATAACTCTTGAATCAGTGATATGTTTGTATCATATTCAATTTCATTAAAGCCTACCAAGCTTTCATTTGAAGAAGAATGAAATTAGACCAAGTTACTTAGATGCTTCCATGAGATTGATGTAAAATGCTGAATAAAAACTTTCCAGGGATCTTGGAGATGTTAGTTTCCAAAGACAAGCACCTTCAACTACATTCACTAACAACTTAAGTAAACTTAAAAGGTTGATTTCCATCCAACCTTCACACAAAATATGTAGCAGGTAGGATGATTTTAACATTTATTTTTGATTTCTTACCAAATATTTGCTAGCCAAATTATAGCTATTTGAAGTATAAATATGTTCTAAATCCATATGGACATCAGCTAATCAGAAGAAACATCATTTTAATCACCAAATGAAAGATTTGTGTGTTATAGTACCTCAATACTAAAACTGACAGGAAAAAGATCCTGATTTTGAAATTCCCTCCCTTTTTTTTATTATTTCTGTCAATTTGTTAAGAGCACGTGACGATGAAAATCTACTAATCAATTTTATTTGGTCTTATGGGTCTTCTCAAATGAACCATTCAATAAGTTCAGGACCTTCCAACCTTGAAAGTAAATTTGGACCTCTGGCGTCAATTTCACAAAAAGTCGTAAGTATGAAATCGATAGTAAATCATGACGTCACAATGCTATTTTTGTTGTGACGTCATTATTTACGATCAACTTTACACTTATGACTTTTTGTGAAACTGTCGCCAGGTCTTAGAAGAAGTCATAATTTGTTTTATAGTAAACTGTAATATATATTACTTGTCCATATCAAATATACTCTCCAGGAAGTTTTCATATTATAATGAACAAAATGTATTGATTTATACAGGTAAAAAGACTTAAATTAGGAATCACCTCATTCTAAAACTGAATTAGTTTGATCAGGTGCAGTGTTTTCTTTTGCCATTAGCCCTAAGCCCATGGCTAGTAAAAATTGACATGTGCTAGTGAAATGATGTGTACATTTCTTGTTTTTGGCTAGTTGAATTCTATACAGTCCTCTATTAATCTGGCTAGTCCTTGAGAATTTTGAAGGAATGAATTGCAGGTGATACAAGGTACAGGTTGCATAGTATGGCTTATCCAGGAGCGTAGCGGTTAATTGCAACAGCAACAGTGACTGCCCTACCAATAACAAAATTACTACACGCCATACCTATATTTTACACTACAAATTTAATACAAGGTTTTTACACAGCATACATACTGAGCTTTTCCCTTTTAAGCAAGCTGTTTTATTCGCTATACCTGTATAAATGTGGTGCTATGTCGCTGTTATCTTCTAAAGAAACAAAAGAATCGCCAAATCATATTCAGTGATGTGTAACTTAAAGTGCATTAGTACTTTTAGAATTAAAGAAATGGTGTGCACTTTAAAATACAGAAGTAGCAGAAAGGATAGGGCATTTTATAGACAGTTCCCAATCATCAGAGGTCAAACTTTAAATGAATAATTTTGGCAAACCCTCAAAGACACAATTACACAGATTTTTTACATGACCGATATATTCTTGGAAGCGGGATATCCTAAGGCAGCAGCCATTTGATTTCACCATCTATTGAACACAATTTTTTTTTACATCTTTATACTACAGCATAGCACCTTTCACATAGTCAGCATGATTTATTTTTTTGTTAATTTTTTTTTAAACAAACATTTTTTTTTACTCTCCAATGATTAGACAAATTATTTTTTTCCACATTTTCCAGAAATAAACTTTTTTTTTTTCAAAAAAGATCCATAGCCCCCACTGCAGAAAATCAATAGGTTGCTGCCTAATTCCTTAACTTTCAACACATCAAGCCACTAAGAAGTAAAAAGAAAACCTCATGTTACAAAATTGTTTTACTAAATAAAAAAGATTTTTATAGAAATAGTTAAAAATCTGGAGGGGTAGAATGTTTTATGTATGATCTTATCTCTAACAGTATATATGTACCATAATCTTCAAAAATGGAAATATATTAAAAATATTCCCTCATTGAGCCTCAAAAATATAAATGAAAGAAAATGGAGTGATAATGCCATTTAAAGTAAAACCCCAAGACCTTAGATACCCATTAAAATGTATTTTTCACCAAGACACTGACGTTTTCTATATCTACAGAGGAATTTACCGAATGTTTAGACTTTTATATGTTGATGGGAGTTTATCAAGTGCCGAGATAGACCTGTTAGCAGATGACAACTAAAGAAAAGAGAAGTTTGACTTCTCATGTGTTTGTTCAGCAGTAGTAAATGTTTAAATTTTTGTTAATATTTTGTTCAATTGGGGTTGTATGTCATGAAGTAAAATAATTTCTGTTGTACAGATATGTATCACCTGTTCATTTAGTGCAAAAAGTTTAAATTAAAAATGCTGTTACCCTCTAATGGTTCAAAGAAATCCATCAACTCCTAAGAATTTTTCAAACTTCCATTAATCTGAAACTTTTCATTATCTCAAAAAATATTTATTTACATGTACCAGGTATATCCAAATTTTCTTGAAAATAATTTCTTCTTTTTGGTCATACTAAAGACATGCAAGTGTTTCCTTGGTACCCTTTTTTTTCTGTGCAAAAATAGTTAAAAAAAAATACTACTAGATACCTTTGAGTGGTTTTATTCAAGTGAACAAAACAAAATCAATACATTTACCCTAGAAAAGAAAAATATAGAAAAATGTCCTTTTGAAAAAGAGACCATAGTCTCCAACAGAAAAGGAGAAGTTAAATGTAGTCTCCCTTGGTAAAGGCTTTGACTGTGTTCTTTTGGCACCTATTCACTTAATGACACTGATAAATAAAGATCCAATTAAAATTAACCTACAAGTAACATAAATGTAGTTAGGTTGGAAAAAATTAAATCAAATGGCTTCTCCCTAAGATAAAAGACCTTAGGAGTTCAGAAACATTCTAAACGGACAACTTCAACTCAGATGTATTTAGCCTATGATAGATGTCAATCTACATTGCATGATTCAACACAGAAATTTGCATCAAATTTTAATATTTGTTTTTCTTTAATTTAAATGCACATTGTCAGAATATTTAATACAACTGACATTTTACATGTAAAATGAATCTAGACTTAGGCCATATCATATTTACAAGGGGTTCGTTTAAACATCTCAGATTCTACTCTTTTATCCCATTTATCGTCAAAATCTGCATCATATAAAAAATTCACAATGAGATTTCAGTGTAAGATTTTGAAACGATTTCCTGAGTTTTACGATCAGTTTCAATGGGACTGAATATTTCAAAACAACCTTTGACCCTTGTAAATCAGAGAGGCCTTTGTTGTTAGCTAGTGACTTGGGGCATTTAAACTGTGTTTATATGGCTTTTGCTCAGCGCTGTAGATCTATACTTGTATAGAATTACTGTAACCACATAGTGTAGTTAGTCCAACCCTTTCATACATGTAGCTGATCAAAAAGAAAAACAAGAGCTCAACATGTGCACGGAACATTTTTTTTTTTGTTTTACTGTATATACATACATGTACGTAAATGTAAAGATGAAACATTTATTTATTTTCTAACATGTTCATACTATCTAATACTAAGACATTTGATTTACGGTTAAAATTAAGAGTCAACCTAATAAATACATGTACAAGAAAGTACATGTATGACCATCTTCAAATATAAGGACAAATTTTAGACCTACATGTACAATGATGCACACCATCCCCTTTTAACTAAAATGGTAAATATATGCTTTGTACAAGGATCATTAACTCCTCACTTCCTCCAAATTTTCATGTTACTTTTCAAATACTTAGTTAATTGGATACAAAGGCCAAATTAAGAACTTATTTGTTCTCCTCCCTACTTATCCACTGAAAATGACCCCTATATCCAAAAATTCCTCTTTTAATTTCTTTTCTGTTCCTTTATTTCACCACATTGATCATATATCATGTACTTTAGAAAAAGAACTTGGGAGCCTACCTACCTACTCTTTTCTGTGGTGTAGGGTTGGGAGACAGGGAAACAAGTAAATTTTCAATTGTGGCCTAAGTAAGGATAAATTTCTGGCCTCAAAAGAATTCACAGAACTAACTGGAAGTCAATCTCAGAGCACACTGACAAATCTTAGCATTCTTAACAAAACAATCTTAAAGGACCAACATATTTTTTCACTCTATTATAAACCAGTGTCATGTTGAATGAGAGAACACAAAAAAAATATCTCCATTACACGTTTGACTCCCCTCGATGACGCCACTCTATAATAGACAGACTCGACTACACGGAAAACAGGTTAAAACAAGGTAGAAATATAAAAACGCTAGTGTAGTTATTGTTGGACTATATAGGTAAAATGAACAAATAAGATAATTAAAATTTGAAGAACGTAGCCAGCCTGTCGACAATTAAATATGTTGTGGGACTAAGGATTGGTGTTTTTAACATAGAGGGACATTTACGAATAAAAGCGATCGTCTCCATAAGTCTACCATGAAAGATAAAATGAAGGGGCACACAAAAGGGGGATTTAAATATCAAACAGATTTTAGATCATGTCCATTAGATGATGAATGATTGAAGTATTTATGGTGCCTTTGAAGATAAATGTATATAATAGATATTTGAAAAATTTCTGATTGTTTTAGATTACCAATAAAGCAATGTCAAAAAACTTTTCCTTGTAAACATGAGTGCTTATTAGGCCATCACAGTAAAACCTATTTAAAATGAACCATGGCAGGGTTCTGTGTACACATGGTAAAAATGCACTTATGTGTAATCATTTACAATTCACATGGGATCTAAATTTAATTTCAAAAATGAAAAGCCCTGGGTTTTTTGGCATCCTAAAAGAAAGGTCCATCAGCAGAAAGTAAAAAGTCCTCAACAAAAGTTAACATTGGTACATGTAGGTTCAGGACCTAGGTTAGTGACATTTCACCAATCCTGCATCAGAAATTCAGGGTCCTAGACCTCAGTACTTAATTTGAACACCTTCTTCTGGAGAAAGCTGGTAAAGACAAGTTCAAAATTCATTCTGAGTTTGGTTTAGACAGGTTCCACTGTTTACCTTTACAATGTGACATGTATAATCCAAAAAAACTATAATTCTGTTTCTTCTGACCCCACTGTTAATACATTAATTGTATCGACTTACAACCAAAGCCCTTTCTAGGCAGGTTTTTTGGCCCATTATTAATTCCTTCATGTTTTCTTCCTAATCATTTGGTAGAAGAGGGTCTATGGATCTTTTATTTGTCTTATAGAATTAATTTTAGCTAGTTCCAAGGTAGGAAACTCACTCAAATTCTAGCCAGTCCTGAATACAATTTTCCAATATATTTACTATATGGCTAAATAAATTTTTGCTAAAACTAGCCAGCTCTGCCAAAAATTAGCCAGTCTCGGGCTGGCTGGCAGGCTACTATTTCTAACTCTGCTCGTTCAAAGAAAGTTTTTTAAAATGGCCAATATAACTGTGAAGAAGGTCCAAACTATCCTTCAACTAAAGATCACTGACTTCTAGTGATGGATGGGATTTGAACAAAATTTTCTATAATATCTATGATTAAAACAGATATTACAGTTACGCTGTCTAAACCAAACCTGTTCATTTTAAACAGGTATGCAGTTAATAAAGGTTTAAAATTTATAATAATTGATATAAAAAGACTCATAAAAGTGTCAGGTTTACACAGTTTATCAGATTTTTCAGAGTTTGGATTAAACAAGTTTCACTGTACTCAGAATCAATTATCAAGCCAATCAGCTTAAATAAGCAAGACTTTGTAATAATACTTTATACTTCCTTTTTTAAAATACCTACTGAGTTATCTCCCTTCATTAACCTTTACAAAAACAAATCTCTAATCTATTCTGCAGGAGTTATTCCCCCTTACATAACCTCTTCTAAATATCAATTATTGTCACTGAAAGTCATACATCAGGGACTTTTACATGACAAATTATCAGTCCGACAAAATACCTTTATACCATACTATGTCATGGTTTACCGATTACAGTCGTAACCTTCAAACTAGCTTGTTTCTTAATCTCAAACTAATCTATAAACTTGTAAAAAGAAATAGTGTCACTGAAGAAAAAAGGAGTGGATTTGTGTCGTGCTATTATCGTTAAAACTTTCCTATTTTATGTCGTAAAGTTTGAATTCTTTACAATAAATCTATATAACTCTATTATCATAACTTAAATTTAAACTTCTTATAATTCAACCTTAGCAAAGGCTAAAAATTTGTTTATGAATAAATCTATGAGCTCCGCTATAAATATATGTATGCTTTAATCTTTTATCAATAAATTATAGCTAACTATAACATTTGTATAAAATAAACTTCAATTATTAGGCATATTTTTTTTTCAAATTTCAAACATGTTTTTAGGTCCAGGAAACCAGAATATACAAACAAAATCTTACACATTGGGTTCAAACCCTGTTAATATTGGGAGGTGTCAGTCAAACCTGCCTTTACAAACACTCATATTCAGCAATAACCTGTCGGAAAAAAAACTTTGAACCATCCGTACCATTGTAATGCATTTTACAAGGTATGTAAAATTTACCTGTATATAAAGGCCACCTGTCCTAAGAGACCATTATTTTGCTCTCGCTAGGACGGTCACTTACATGTACCATGTACAGGCCTGACTCAAAGTCTACATGTACATGTATCAAGGCATATTTCTGTCTCCTTCATCAGGATCTCAATCAACTTTATACATGTATATAAAATCTACTATAAACCTTTTATTTAAACCAAAATACGGAAATATGTCTAGGATATAACCACAAAATAAAAAAAAAGAATTTCTCACAAAGCTTTGCATTTATAAATCAATCATCCAAGATATACCCATAATAAAATCTTAAGAGCTGTGGCTAATTAGTTTGATGTTAATCATTGAATTAACAATCTTTTAACATGTACTTCTTTCGTACCGTCGACTCCAACATGTATAGACTTCAAGTCCCCAAGTTAGTTTACATAAATACCTATGTCATGATCAAGCAGATTAAATATATGCCAATAAGATGCAAATCGAATTAAGTTATTTTAATGTCGTCTAAGTGATCCTATTATAAATACATGTACATGGTAGTAGTCAGTCCATCACATATACCTCCACCTTCAAAACACCAGAGGTTTCATTAAGAACTGTCAAAATGTAGACAGTTCAAAAAGTGGAAATGGACAGATCAAAATCACAATGGGCCCCATTCCCCCTTAGATAAATTTTGAAGGTGTAAATGGTCCATTTTCCCTATTAAGCATGTTCACTGAAAACTGAAAAAGAAAAAAATACCTGTGCTTCCGACAACATGCTAAAAAATCTATGGTCAGTAGGTAGGCAAAACTTTTTAATCAATGAGCTCATCAAAGCACTCATTTCTATAATAAACAACCCTAGATACATCTGTGTTCTGCTCATAAAAGGCTTGAAATTAGTGTGGGTAAGAGGACCAGCCCCTTTAACTTTTTACCGTGGACCTTAGAAATTTCATGTACCTTGAGACTTGACCTTTAACCCATTTCCTTAGCATTTAATTGAGGTCTTCCATTTTTCTTCAAGCCATAAGAGAACAAGTGATTTCTCAACTTGGAAAAGTGCAGGACATACAACTCTAAAAATTAAATTTGAACCTCTGTTGTACATATAGTGAAACCTGCCTAAACCACACCTTGAATAATTCAAACAACTACCTAAACCAGACATTATATTTAAGTCCAGTCCCTCCATATCTCATGACCAAATCACCATATCTCATGGCCAGACCACCATATCTCATGGCCATATCATCATATCTCATGGTCAGGTCAGGTTAGAAGGGTGTAATCAGAATCAAATGTCCATCAAACCTGGGCTGGAAAATTTAATGGGGCCGAATTTGTGAAAAATCATGATTTCATGCCAAAAATTTATTTTTACAGAAATTCTGAGTCAGACCTTGTATCTATTTAATGTGTTTTGTTCCTACGTAAACCAAATCTTTTTCTTTTCCAAACCAATTTTAATGTCCAAAAGGGGTTCCATTGATACAGGTTGTACTGTACATGTAGATATTGTACTGGCCACCAGAGATCTAAATTCAATAAATTTAACATTACCTGTGTAGTCAAGTTGATGAGGTGTGGGAGTATTTCCTGTTTCTGTAGATTCCATTTCTGATTGGTCAAAATCTGAAAACATGAAAATTTCAAATTTATATAATTCATCATGATATGATGTACTATCAATATAAATTTGAATGTATGAAGATAAACTTCTGTGGTATTCTTTTTCTGTTTGCAAATATTTCCTTGCACTTTCCTGCATATTTGTGGAGATAAAGAATTTACACCTTGAAAACAGCAATAAAAACAGTCATTCATGAGCAAGGAACATCATTATCATTAAAAAGTATTTGAAATATGCATAAAAAAAATTACCATTAGAAAACTAACTTTAAATCCTTCAATGACAAATATACATGTACATATTATATAAAGACTTTACTTGATTGAATGATTCAGTGATGTCACAGCATACAAAAAATATTCTATAGTGGAAGAAGATGCTGTTATATTGACAGCAAGCTGGATTTTTCCACATTGTATATCCCATTTTTCGCTATATCAAGGTCCATAACTCAGAAAATGATAATCGCAAAAATCAAGAAAACCAATACAGACCTCCCTTATGATGAATTTGAAAAGATTCCGTCCAAGGCTGTTTAAGGAGGTATACCTAGAGTAAGGGGCATAAATCTTGAAATCAGTAAAATTTTGGTATCACATTCAATTTCACAAACACCAATCAAGCTTTCATTTGAGACAGAATGAAATCAATCCAAGTTACACTGATGCTTACATGACATTGATGTAAAATGATGAATACAAACGTTCCAATGATTTGAAGGTTTATGGCCCTTATCCTACGTCTGCCTACTTAAGTAAAATCACATACATTTACAAGTTTTGTCTGCCAACCACCCACGCTCTGTACATCCCTAAATCAGTAACCGTCCAGTAATACAAAATTTTCATTGTCAGAACAAACATATCCCAGAGCTACATGTATATCTACAGGAACATACCTGTAAAGTGTACCCGTTCTAAAGCTGACCGATCATGAAATGATGCTGCTGGATGACCTACATAAAAGATATAAACAATAAACATTAATGTACGTGTACATGTAATTCACTAAACATTCCTGAAAGAATACATACCCCTTGTTATCTGTACTCTAGTGTACAATATGTACAAATGTAAATGTACAAATATGGACAAACAATATCATACTGAACACAGTGGTTTTCCAATCCTTATTTAGGGTCTGAATTTTTAGCCCCATTCCTCAAAAAAATATAATTCGAATTTCATAAAGTTCAGCAGCGAAATTCCTAATTTAAAACATTGTCTGGAGATTCATACACAATTAAAATTATCTTTCCACTCTCTGAATTAAATTTGTCATCACCTCATGGACTTCCATGCGATGAAAACTGTATTGGTCCTAATTAGGAACTTTTTTCTTAAAATACTGTATAAAAGTCCTTGCCATCATGTACAAATTATGAATATACATGTACCATTTATAATGGCAGATTGTTTCATAATCTACATGTATAGATCAGGGGTCAAGATTAACTTTTAACCACATGGGCTACTAAACTTTAAAATCATAAAGAGCCCAGAAAAAAAGTTGGTAGCCCAGGTTTCTTGGGGTTTCCTAACCCCTGAAATAAAATTTCACATTTTACAATATACAGGATGCGGAAATTAATAAGCAATTCTAAATAAGAAACCAACATCGGTTATGAATAATTTCCGTATTATTAGAACTGGTTACCAATAAAATTTAACTCAGGATGCTACGTTTCCGATCAAATGGTAACCAGTTAAAACTCCAACCACAACTTTTGTTTACAATAATATTTTTTTTTGCAATTTGCTAGCTGGGCTACTTAAATAGAACAAATGGTAGCCAAGGCACATTTCTGGTCACTATTGGCAAGTGGGCGACTGTTAATCTTTTCCCTTGTACATGTACATGTACAATGCATCTCCTCTTATTGCAAAACTCTGTTAAAGGACAAATCACTGTAACGTTTACATCAATCTCATATAAACATCAAAGTACATGTAACTTGGACTGATTTCATTCTGTTACAATTAAATGCTCCATAGGCTTTGGTAAAATTGAATATGATACGAACATATTACTGATTTCAAGAGTTATGTCCCTTACCCTAGGTCTACCTCCTTAAAATTCTAACCTTATCAGAAAATTCTTGTCAGAAACAATTTTCCAGTAATTTACTATAAAACAAACATGGTATTCTATGATACATGTACTGGTATATGCATTAACCAGTGCTTGTTTTGATTCTAAACGTTATAATGGGAAATTCATTTAAGATTAGCTTTGCAAAAGCATGTAATTCATTTTTAACATTCAACCACAAGCAAAATATTATGGTGTATAATTGTAACTAAACAAAAATGTTAGTTTAACTTGAAATCTAAACATGGAATAGTTAACCACAATGGCGGTGCTTTGAAAAACGTAGAACTCGAGGACCATTGAAAAAAAAAGCTTTCAAATCAATGAATTAACTTTTTAATACTCAGGAATTCAAAATTTAAAGTTAGTTTAACATTCAACATTTTAAATTTATTTATTTTATTAAAGTGCAGGAGTTAGTTCTCTAGGTATTTATCAAAGGTCACTGAAAGGGGTTTTAACCAAAGCCTAATCAACACATATTTCTCTCTCTTTTTTGTGATCTTTCATGAATATATTTGTGTGTTTTCATAGTGTACTGGGCTTGGGGTTTCATAACAAATCTCAAATTGAGATTTTCCTCAAATCCTTCCTCAACTTATATTTTGACCAATCAAATCACTTGAACTTGAAGATTTCAGGAAAAACTCAATGATTTGAGGAAAATTTAAAATTCAGATTTTTTTTTTTTTTATGAAATCCAGGCCCGGCCTATAGGTGTATGGTCATGGGTTGGTCGCAAAGATTAAGGATTGTTGTCATAATGTACTGGCCTATAGGGTGCATGACCATGGATGGGTATAAAATATTAAGGATTTTTAAAATACATGTATTTAACCCTGTGATGTTCTCCTCCTTCACTCACTGTAAACAATATAGTGCCAGTATATGAAAACTACCAACCATCAATCTAAATTTAAATTTGAGTTATTTGAAGTCCCCATACATGTACATTGTATTTCTCAACTATGACTCCACTGTACCTCAGTTAATGATGTGGGTTGCATCATCATACTAAGAGGGCCATCATTGTTATTTCTTCCACATGTGCAGGCTAAAAATCAAAACTTATACCCAAAACTTATACCTAAAAAATCTCGTCTGAATATAGCTGAAATATTGCTGCTCGGACGTTAAACCCCAACAATCAATCATATACCTTAAATGTACATGTACACGTATGTTAATAAACATACTTCATAGAATAGAAATTTAATTTAATGACTCTTTATAAGCACTAGAAGACATTTTTAATCATCAAAACTAACTGTAAGTGCCTTCAATGGTAATACAGGTACCTTCTACATGTACTATGTATACATACTGATAAACATGTAGAGTAAGAAAATTTGAACTATATGTACATGTAACTATAAATTGATAAATGTGATATCTTTTCCTCATACCTGTACATTAACTTCTACATTTACATTTACTACTTCAAATACATGTACATGCAGGGTGAACATAAATTACATTTACAATGTACATTTACACTGTGACTTCATACCATATATTTTTTATCCATATACATGTATTTCAAAATCAGCTTCATCCTGAGTTGAGCATCTATTTAAATATCGGTAAGAAACGTTAGATCATTTACAATGTTATCAAATCAATTTACATTTTCAGTACATATTGTACAGTAAGATGTACATTTGTACATACAACCATTGAATGTACTTCATACAGCACATACATTTATGATATACATCTTCATTGTACAATACTTGTATGTACATGTATAAATACACTTTGTACAAAATGTGGTTCTTCAACATTTTAGGGATTAGTTGTGGAGAGGGTTGAGCCTCCAGTATATTAGATGCATAAAACATAAACATTTATACCAGAACCTTGAAAAATTGTGAATGTGACACCCAACACCAATTCTCATCCCATCCCTTCCTAAAAAATTCCTGGGATCAGTCACAATACCCGGGACTTATATGTACTCATGTACATTTGTATAATAGTAACTTGAACCAGTATAACAATACTGTATATTTCAGACAAATTATATAAAATGTCAGGTTTTAACTTAAATGATTGTTTCTAAAACATGTACATGTGTACTAATACTGAACAAAGTACAACATTTCATTTAAGAAGAAAGCCCAACAGCCCTGCCCTGGCAACCCAAAAACTTGACTAAATCTTGCATTAAGTCACTTAAAAATGATGGAAAATACAAAATTAACCATAGGTGAAACCCCCATTGAACCCCATTTGTTTAGGTATGCTTACAGTGTATAATCACTGAGTGAATTAACTTGTACAGTGGCTCCAATGATCTTAGGTGTTATAGACATAAGTCTATCGTTTTTATACTCCTCAAATTTTTTAGGAGTTTCACCATCCTATCAAGTATATCTACATGTATGAATACATGTACATGTCTATCGGTTAAAGTCTATTGCTTAATTACACTGTACATGTATCAAATCAAAATTACCTTTTTAATTAGGTTAAAATTAGCATACTTTAGAACAGAATATTGATCAGAACTTCCAGTATGATATCATTGAAGTATACTTTCTTTCGATAACCTGTACATGTTCTGTTTACATTAATTACATGTACAGTACATGTACTGTACATGCATATGATTATGAAATGCATTTTAAGATGTACTTTTCAGTCCATGGCTCTAAAAAATGTGAGGCCTGATTCTTTTTTTTTTTTGACATTCCAAATTATGAAAGAAAAAAACCTTTCAGGGAAAAAAATTACCTTTTCTTATTTCACCATTTGTAATTTACCTTCAATGATTTAGTGCAATTAGTATAACAGTACATGTACATAAAGACACTATTGTATACTGTATAACTTATATACATGTATTACAGGGACCTGTAAATACATGTACATGTACTTAGTACATTTATTCTAGATGAATACTGCACAAATGGACAAATAATATGAACTGAAATTTTCCAACTAGGTAAGTAACAAGACAATACAATGCTATGATGTTCCAATTGATGGGCTACAGAAAGAAGGTTTTTGTGAGATCAGTCAATGTCTTAAGCCCTGTTTTCCATCAAAATTGAAATAATGTAAGAAAATGGGGGTGTGACCTTTTCAGTAAGTTGTAGTATTAGCACTACTTGGTCAAATTATTGAGATCTATTAAAACACACACACACAGGCAGACAGGAACACTTCCACCTCCAGTCAAAGAAATATTGAGGAAGTCAAGAGTAAAGCAATAATCATTACAAATACATGTACATGTATCTCTGTATGTACATCTAGATATTTCACCTATAATTAATGAAAGAATGTAGGTATTACCTGACTTTCGACTCCAATGATAAGGATTACAGCAATGGTATGCTGGATCATCCTTTGTTTCACAATAAGGCATTTTCTTTAGATCTGAAGTCGAAGTCAAATCAGGCCATCTCCATATTTGTAGGCACAAAATATGAGGGGCAACAGTCCGCCTCCCCAGACGTAAATCCCCTTTCGGGAGGAGCACACATCCAGTAGGTTCATCTCCACGACTCTCAACACTTTGAATCAACATTTCTAGTTGCTTTTCTTTAAGTCTTTTTAATAGTGACTGAGTAACGGATTTTTTCTCTAATTCTTCTGGATCATTTTCATCCGAACTCGAGGTTTCATGTTGTAAAAGCCTAAGTTTCCACAGTCGCTTCACGTGGGTAGCCCTTTTAGAACGGAACATAAATTGTATACAAGCCACATTGGAACTCTGGTGTTAAACTCCTCCAAAATAATTTTCTGAAGTAAAGAATGCTGATGCTCCTCTAGAGAAAAATGTAAAAATGCCAATTTAGGACGAACTATTTCTAAATTACATATTTTTACAATTTCAATAGTTTGATGTCGTTTCAATTTGTTAACTATGTTCGTCCCGTTAATTAGCTAATTAGAACAGCAGGTGTCCGCTTGTGATTGTAATCGTAAATTGGATTAATCCGTTAATTGTGACAACTTAATAATTGATGAACTCTAGTAATTTGCATGAAATAAAATGAAACACCTTTGATAATAAAGCCTAGTACACGAGCATATAACACACCTTCGCTAAATTTCTCTAACAGGTGAATGTTATTGTGTA
Source organism: Perna viridis (assembly GCA_037379345.1). NCBI lineage: Eukaryota > Metazoa > Mollusca > Bivalvia > Mytilida > Mytilidae > Perna > Perna viridis. Next base: position 15,000,726 of record CM074525.1, on the reverse strand, counting down.
TTCCTCACTATCCGATGTTCAAATTGCAATTTAGTGTATTCGGTCAATTGTAACAGATCACAGAGTAATCCTCTTTAGCTTAAAAATGATCATAATTCATAACAAATATAAGATATTCGTGTTCAAAACATAGCAATCACGGTCGGTGTTGACCTGGATTAGTCTATTGTTGATTGAGGGGGTGCAAGGTCAAAAATCATTTACCTGAACAAATCATTAAGAAATTTCCATTGTTTACACACGAGTACAAACGCGCGCAGTTAGTGAAATGCAACTTTCAACTGAAATTTTCTTTCTGTTTTGATTGTGGATGAGTTTTATGGCGTATTTATACGTATGGCTAATATTTTTCAGCCATAATTAATAAATTGTTGTAACTTCTACAAAATCTTTTACACAGCCGAGTTATTTGGATAGTAGTTCGGTTGATTGGTCAAATGCATCCACGTGACTTGTCTAGACTTTTTGGCGCGGGGCAATGTCGCCAGCTCTCATTGCTTTGGAGTTTTATCAGATAGTCTACATAATATTTGAAAAGCACTCTATTTGACAAGATTTCTTCGGGGAAACAATTTAAAATAATTTTAGAAGACAAACTGATGACAGCCGTGATATATTTCATAAAAGATATTAATCCGACTCCAGAAAATTCATGAATGAATAGAAACGAAAAAATACTTGTTCCTAACGTGTGAAAAATACTCCAGATTATTTTTCAATGGTTTATTAAAATTTCACACTGTCATTTTGCAATGTCAATTTAATATCCCTATTATAATTTGAGATAAGTTAATTATATATACATGTATTCATGTACAACTCGTATTTCATTACTTTTTTAATGGTAGAAAAAAGTAAGATCAACTAAAGTGGCGCCTGAATTAACTGTTAGTAACTCACTACTAAGACATTTGCAGATGCATGGAGGACCTTACACTCGAAATGATGAGTTACAATGTAGTTATGTAAGAAAAAAATGGAAATCACTGAAGCGGATCCCCATTTCACAAGTTGCCTCATCCTTTTTCCTGATATTCTGTATCAGTCAGTTGTCAGTTATGGTATGTTAAAGTCGACAAAAGGCATACACAGGTGTCCGGTGTTTGAACCCCCCTTTATTTGTAATATTAATGAATGAACAATTGATAGCCTAGCTGCCCCCCTTTTTATAAACTTCTGGATCGGAACCTCTTTTTTAAAGATCTGGACCAGTCCCTGCTATATACTGAATATTACAAGTCAAAATCTGCATCGCATGCTGTATCAACCTGAGACTCCTACATTCCCCAAGGGCCATCGGCCCGCGGGATGATATAGGACGAGGTTTAATTCCGTATGTGATACCGATTTTGACATGTCATGATCATTTTATTTTAACCATATTTAAAGTATGGTCTGTGAAGGGGTGCGGTATAGGGTATGCGATATAGGTCTAGGGGTGTGATATAGGGTATGCGATATTGTATAGTGGTTTCATAAAAAAACACTTATAATGAATACGTATGCAAACAAATTCTAGTTTAATCTTAAAATATGATATATTTCTACATTACAGAGAAACTTAAAGCAATGATTACAAAATTAAGCTTCGGATTTAGGAGTAATTGGAACGTGCATAGTATCAGATAAAGAACGCCCAGTTTTAAAAGACGGTCAAAAGTGAAAGAAGAATCAGACCGTCAGCGAATTCAAAGATTTTGAAAAAGGGGGTTCAAATTTAATTTGGCTCATTTTTGCCAAAATTTTTGCAAGACTAAGGGGTGGGTCCGATGTCGACCCCGGAACCCTCCCACCCAGATCAACTGAAGGCACACATAATAAGGGATTAAATGGGCCATCCTCCGACAAGAATATCTGGAATATGAGGTAACAACTAAACTATGATCCAAGGAATCCATCACATAATCTGATCAGGCGCGGATTAATAAGGGGCGGACCCGGCGCACCCCCCCCCCTAAAATTCAGAATTTTTGTTAAGCATGAAATCAAGACTTTTCACAAATATTCTACTGCAAAATTTAACGCCCCTTATACCTAAAATCCTGCATCTGCTTTCAGTTAAGAATAGGTAGGAGTATAGATTGCGGAGTGGGGAGTTACCATGCAACTAAGTTTGACACAACTAATTTGGACCCTCTCTCCCTTTTTTGCAGGAAAATATTGTTAATTTGTACATTATTAAGAGAAAAAAGGGCAAATGAAATCCTGGAACCCCATCCCACCACTTTGCAAAACTGTATCACTTGTGCATTATATTTCACAAAAAATGCATTTTGAAACAATTGATGCGGCATAATATGAATGAAATGCTTAACCTCTTAAAAAAGTGTCATGCGTCAGGTCTGTTGAATGAGCCAAATATACAAATTTCAAACTTTTTTGTGGTACAGAACATGTATCATTTGGCCCGATGAAGTCTATGACAGGGAATAATAAAATGACGTATTCCGTTAAATCGAAATCGGACGATTAAAGTTTGTCCAAACTTGCCCAAAACTTAGATTCTTACCCGTCCGACGCTATACAAATTGTAATAAAATGAATAGAAAGAATATCATTGTTCTTTAAAAAGCAAAACGATATCCATCCCGAGTTTCCAATGGCACTAAAATGATGTCTCATTAATGCTTCCCTGACAGAATGATCGATGTGACTGACCGGACATTGTAGACAAAGTTTGTCCATTATGGTAAACGTACTGACCAAAAGGTAGGTCTCTTCATTATTGTAAATCGGTTTTCTATAATTTTTGTCTGTAACTTCAGACGACTATAGAGAGGTTTAGATGGAATTGGCGCCTCGTCCGATCGTCTGCAAATTTATGCACGCGCCAACTGCTACAGGATATCAAAGATCAAATAATGTACAATATATCGTCAACAGTTGATTTAATTGATGAACTTATAGAAAATAAGTTATGATATGGAATTTGATAATTCTTTCAGATACCAGGGTAAATTAATTGACAAGACCATCGAGGCGACAAATTTGACAGAACTTTTTTGATTCAATCAAACGAAGTCTCCATTTGACGGTATACAATGTCTGGGTGTTAAGGAGATAGGGTGTGAAAATAAAAAAAAAAGAACCATTGAACTGTCTGGCTAGCAATCATTTTCTGACGTCCATGCCTGCCAATATTCTTTTATAAAAGTCCGGTGATATATATATATATATATCTGGACTTGTATTCTATTCTAAAGCCATCGTTATTATTATTATTATTATTTATTTTTTTTATAGTACATTTTTTTCGGAGAATCACTTAAGGACTGACAGTGCACTTTACTTATCATCTATAATTGCTGGATACAATGAAAATATCACGAAATATATTCATGCAGTAGAAGTCAAACACTGAAAAGTGTCCACGTCTTAAGTCTAGCAGATCCAAAGGGCTTGAAAAGTGGAGGTACAGAAAATGGGGTCCTAACGCCGGTAACCACCCCCGGCCTGTATGATGAATTCTACTTCAATGAACAAGCCACTAGTCACTTGAGATTTATTCAAGTTAATTTAGAACAATTTGTTAAAGGCACAATTCGTAAGGCAGCTATATTACTTCCATGTATTGGGGGTCAAATATTCTATTCTGAATTATTTTTACCATTTTTATAAAAATCTTTTTTTCTCTAATATAAATACAATACTGAAAGCTGCTATTACGGTAGACAATCTTTGTCCGAAATGTTTGTATCTACCTCTTGATTAAATTTGATTGTAGTAAAACCCTCAAATATCAAATGGTTGCTCATCATAGACAGAAATAGCTATCAACTCAACTCTTTTAAGCGGAACAAAGGGACTTAACTCTAATTTCATCCTTAACAGAATAATGTATTAGACCATAACCAATTTAGCTCGGTAGAAACTTCACATGGAATAAACGTAGATTCCAATTTAGAGAACAAAAGCTGCATAAACGACAAACTGGTGCCGAACACAATCTCGCGTTGCAACTGATATTAAAAATTTATACTTTGACATCACAAAATATTGATTTTTGATATTTTGTAGGTTTTCTAATGAGAGTTTGTCGCCCGGTTGTAAGATATTTCGCATGATAGCTTTTTCATGATGACAAATCAAAATGCTTAAATTAATAAAAACCAATTTTAATTGGCAGTCTGTTTTTGTTTCCTGACGCCGTGCACTTTTATGGATAAATTCAGCATGAACAAACTTGAAAGTTTGTGACCGGAAAATACGCGGAAATAAATATTTAAATGAGAAAACAGACTGACTCCACGAATCTACAGCTATAAAATTGTTCTACCCTTATAACACTAAAGATTAAAACAGTTTTTTACCGACAGTAGAAGCAAGGTAAATAGACAGATTGACGCGTTCTGACATACATGTTATAATTATACAGATGATTAACGAAAGAAAAAAAATGTTTGTCAGTGCCTGTAAGAATCAGGCAGTGGGTGAAACATGATATGAAAACCCATCATTTTGATAGTGTAATTTGACTATTTGCACCATCAGAATCAAGGAAAACAGACAAGATTTTCCATATCATGCTCGACCACTGAAATGAATATTGAAATGCACTGAAAATGAATATTTCAAGGGCAGATAACTCTGTCAAAAACATAATTTTTCTTAGATTCTATTGAAAAAGTTCTGGGCGAACCCAGTGATGCAGAGATCAAATAATGGTCTTTTCAAACAGAAAGTACTCTTGAGATAAATTACATTGTCAGATGGGTGGGATTTTGACATGCATGTTTCTGCATGATTTTTCCCATTTTGCCTGATTCTTAAAAACACTTTTACTTAATGTTTATTAACCTATGACATCACAAGACGAACAGAAATAACATACTTGACGATAATATTCAAAGTCCTACAAAATCATAATGTCTACAGACGGACAGACTAGCCGTGGATAAGTACATGTATCTACTTGTATAAGTAGAGGTCCAGTATCTTTGATGTTGCGGCGACAGATAATAAGAGGATACTTAATAAGAAGGATGATCAAACAGTGACTCGTCGCTTCATATTTGAAGTATAAGTTTAAAGTTACATGTCAAAAATACAGCCGCTTAAACAGAGGAACAACTCTAATCAAAGTTATGTGCAAAAAAGATAAATGTTTAGAGCCCTGAGGTTGATGCTTAACATACTCTGTAAAGTAGAGGATTAGTTCAAAAATATTAAGGCAGTGACAGATCCAAAAGGGTATCTATAGATCGGAATTCCCCGTTTTTGTCTGAATATTTTGTATATTATGTGCAATATTAGGATAAAAATGAACAAATAAAGGCATGGACCCCTCTTTCCAAAATATCTGGATCGGAACCCCCTAAAAATTTCTTGATCCACACTTCGAAGGCACTTCCATAGTGTCACTGAATCAATAAGTGGGAGGTGTCAATAGTGTCAGTGCGCAACTTGAAACGACCACAGAGGTCGAACCCTGAACAATCGGTACAAGTATGGACACACCATTCAATCTTAATATAACTCAGTATTTTTTATTGCGATTTATAAAAAAAAATATTAAGAGAATACTGTGGCCTCATTTTGGCCTCTTATTCCTCAAGAAAAACCCCCAAAGCAATCCCAGCCTTTCTTTGGTACAATTTATGAGATCCATTCACTTTCATTCTATCATTTTATTATCTGTACATCAGGAAAATACTATACTTTTTTCTAGCCCCTTTTCGGACCATCATTCCTTATCAGTTAAAATAACAATACCCAATCAATCCCAGCGATCTTTTTATAGTATCGCACGTCATACATGTATATACTACAATTACAGGAATATCCATAAATTCACTCTTAGTAAAGTATTGTTCGATATCATGAAAATATTTGTTTCTTCCCCCTTTTTGACCCGAAACTTGTAAACGGTTCAAGTAATAACTCTCAAAACCAATTCAAGCCTTACTGTAATTGGTGGTATGGCAATCTATGGTATAATTTCAAAGAGATTGTTTCAAGTTAATTTTTTGTCCCGAAATCATGAAAAAGATTTTTCTAGTCCTTTTTACCCGTGTTTTCTAAACAGTTGAAGTCACAAACTCCAAAATCAACCCAAGATTTTCCTTTGCGGTATGATATCTTGAGCTAAAATTTCAAAGAAATCAATTCTCAATAAAACAAGTCATCGTGAGGAAAGCACGAAAGTGATCGTTTTTTCCTTAATTCCTAAATGTTTCATGTCATAACCCGCAAAATCGATCTCAGCCGTCCTTTTCTTGTATGACAACTTGTGGTACATTTTCAAAAAGATCCAGTCCCAGGCTTCTTTTGGGCGATGGCATCTTGCTGTAATTTTTCAGAGAGATCTATTCACTTTTTACTTATGCAATTATCAGATATCCAGGCATTGAAAAATGCTTGCTTTTGCCCCTTTCCGGTCCCTATGTAACCAGAGCAAGTCACAACCCCCAAATTCAATTCCAGGCTTCCTTTTGTGTTGTGGCACCTTGTGGTATAATTTCATAAATACGCTTATACTTGAGTTATTGACCGGGCATGAAGTGTCTACGGACGAAGATGACAGTATTATATTATATTAACTATTTTTTGTTGTTGCTATGGTCGTGTTAAAATGGGATGAAAATCGTGAAAAGTAGACCGAGACCTGCACTAAAGGAAATTTAAAATATTTTACAATTGAATTTAACAAGACATGCAGAGGTGCTGAAATCGACGCCTGCAGCTCTTTTCACAAAAAATCGTAAGAGAAATTAGTGGTAAGTTGTGACGTCACAATACTTATCTCTATTATGACATCATAACTTATGACTAATTTCACGCTCACGATTTTTTGTGAAAAGGACCACTGGTTCCTACCCGTCCCCAGCTTTCCTCGACTAGCGTAGTCTGTTTTTGATACCTTCATCTTATCGAAAAAAAGTATTTGTGTCAATTTCAAGGTCTGATTCTTAAATGTATCACGAAGAAAGTACATTACATGTACATTAGTATTGATCTGATATCATCGGAGACCACTACCTCAATGGCGAATCCAGGGGAGGTTTCCGGGGGAAAGACACCCTATTTGATAAAATTATTTTATTTTTGTACAAAACTTTGACAAAATTGAGCCAATAAAATTTATCCTGAAAACTCCGTCCTCGCCGATACCTAGACATTAGGTGTCCGGACAATAACTTCGAAACTTCCCAGTCATAAGGTTTAATTTAAATGAGAAACAGTGAATGGATCTCAGTATATCCATTACCATATCATGCCATAGAAGAAAAAAAAGGCTGGAATTCATTTTGAGGGTTGTGACCTGAAAACAGTTAGAGAATTGGGTACTAAAAAGGAGTCATAGTCCCAAAGAAGAGTGGAATTGGTTTTGAAGGTTGTGACTTTAAGCATTTAGAAATTAGGGACCAAAAAGGGGATCGTTAAAGACTGATTCCGGTCAAATTCTAAACCTGTGTCAAACATTAAATCGCAATCTTAATTCGAAGCTGAATAAAGCTTGAATGGCATGTCCTTTCTGGCTGCAATTGCTCAGGGTTCGACCTCTGTGGTCGTGTTAAGCCGTGCATCCTAAAGCGTATTATTCTACCTATAACGGAATGAAAGGCGAACTAGAACCGATTAGCATTGTAATGCTCACATTTCAAGTAAAATTTATGAAGAATGGTATGTTTCATTATCAATTCGCAAAAAGACCGTTACTTCACTTACTGTTCAAACCTCAATTCCGAAAAAAGGGAGGGGGTCTTTTGAATGCCAGATTTTCTTTTAAATTAACCAGACTGTCGAGCTTTAGTACTGCAATTTTCTCTCCACATATATTCATCACATACCGTATAGCGAGTAGTTGTGTCGGGATGCTGATTTCGGCGCAGTTTAGAGGTCTTTCTAAAACCTCCAAAATAAATTCTGCAAAATTATACTCTGGGCTTAACGTGTTTAAGTACTAAGTTAATCACTTAGCATTCGCCAAAATTAGAGACGCCATTTTTCCCCCTACACCTTTTCACCTACTGCCTGATTCTTACAGGGACTGACACTTAAATGTAGCCCAATTCCTATACGATGATTGAGGCTAGTATCATTTCCTTCAAAACCTTTTTTTGTGACTTGGAGACTTGCAGCGCCACTTCATACAGACCCACACACGCAAAAAAAATACTCAAGTCAGAAAAAAATATGTTTGTTTTGTCCCTTTACGGTTAAGTTTATAACCCAAAATGAATCTTAAGCCCGACACTCGTATTGTGGAACTATCTATAAAATAGCATCTCATTAAGTTATCACAAAGTTCAGTTTCAAACATTGGTGCATGCTGGAGGTTTCCAGTAGATGGAAGCCCTTTTAGAACTTTTTGTTAATTTCGTGCTAAATTTGGCCAAAAATTAGTCCACCTCTGATTGGAATCGTTATGAGTTGAGCAATCTTGAAATTCAAGATATTCAGCAATACTTCTGAATTGAGAAAGTTCTGCTGAAAGATAGGCACAATGAAATAAATTTTATATAAAGTATTGAATATAACAAAGCCATGCGCAATGACAGTTCGCCCTGATACCCGACACATTATAAGCGCAAACAGAAAGAAGGTTTCACCATACAAATGTCATAGATGTATTATTATACAGCACATGCAAATATAAAAAAAAACAAACAAATGAACACAGAGGAAATATTTGACGCATTTCGCCATTGAAATAAAAAGTGAAAATACTCGTAGTCTTTATAAACCCCAGGTCAGTCAATTTTCATCAATGTTTCGGACATACTTTTAGCGTTAATTGTTCGATATACCTCAAAAGTTTACATTATTCAACATTTGACATTTTCAAATGTTTATGGAATAACACAATATACATGCTCTGAAACAATTTGAAGCCCGGAAGTACATCATATTTTGCACAAGCTGATATTTGAAGTTGTTTGGCAAGAAATTAAAGCAATTTATTTTGGAATATTTCCAACCGCCAGTTTAAAAAAAAATACATATTTTCACATCTAAACTAGGAGATTTAGTTCTTTCACAATTCGTTCAAGACACTGACCGATTTCAATAAAAAGTTGCAACTGTCCAGTACTGTATTTCTCACACTTCTTCAGTTCTATTGTTCTTTTTGCAAACTGGGGTTTGTCTTCTATCGTCCCAGACAAAAAGACGGCTCTTTTAGAATTAGTCGACTGTTGAAGTTGTGCAAACATACAAGTTTCCGAGGAAATGTCATCCGCAGATTTTGAATGTAATGAGAGCATCGACTTATTCACGACTTTCACAATTCTCCGAGAAGTCGATGTTGTCTGAAGATGCAAGTTTTCCGAAATTGTCTGATTTTCATTCTTTATTTCGACATTTCCTATATGTTCATGGTTAACTACGGACAGTTCGGCACTGATAGGGGTAGGTTCGGAGTTGCACGCACGAACTCCACTTACATTCGAGCTTTTATGACATTTTGAAGCATTGTCTGTGTTATTGTTTTGTTCAACATTTCTGACAATAGAGTCAATATCGTCAGTCGAATGACAATTACAGTCCATAATTACGATGACGTCACTGAACTCCAGCTCTGAATTTCCTTCGGTGTGGTTCTCCTGCAAATTAGGTTTCATCTGCGATTTTGTTTTAACTGTTTTTACACTATCTGTTCTAGCACCAATTTTTTTCGAAAAAAAACTGTTCAATGTCGAATTATTTATACCATCAACGGATTCTATCTTAGAATGTAAGTCTATTTCGGAACTCTTTGATTTAATAGAATCCAAATCGGTTTCCGAATTTTGTTCCGTATTCTCTTTAGCCTTCTTTTGAAAAGATTTATTTATCCCTCCACAATGTTTTTCTTTAGCGTGAACTTCGGTCGAATTGCACTTTGAACTCCCCTCCCTTGAGCGATTTTTAATGCTCAACCTTTTACGCCGAGGTGGTGGCGAGTCACAACTTGAGCAATATTCTGTTCCGCTATCAGAAAAAGATGAGTATGAAGACCAACTGCGAACAGAACGTGATCTCGACAGTCTTGAATCGTCATAACGATAACTGCGGTCACATGGATATGGATAATATGAATTAAAATAAGGTCCTTGGTCCCAGTAATTGTAACTCCGATTGTAAAAATTGTTTTGATAGTAAAGCCTAGCAGGGTGACCGTCACATTCAGAGTCCCTGTCATAACGGTAGCGTGAACGTGAATGTCTAGAATATACCGATGAAAAACTATCGAAAGAAGTCTGACTTCTCGATGTTGATCTGCTTGAACGAGAATATCGACGAAGTTCTCGGGAAAAGGATCTACTACTGTGAGAACCTCGTCTGTGTCTCCTATTCCGCGATGAACTACCGTTTCTGCCCGAACGGGAACGCCGTCGACATGGTCTGGGAGAATGAGAAATATTCCGTCGTCGCGATCCGCTCCTTGAACTTCTATACCTGCTTGAAGAGCTACGTGAATAAGAACGCCGACACCAACTTCGGCCTCTTGTTAATGAATGTGATCGACCTCGGCTACGATAATCAGTATGCACAAATGATCTGTCGGAATATGATGAGGAACCTCTAAATAAATTGAATGAACTAGAATAAGAGAACGAACTAAAACTACTCCAAGAAGAAGATGAAACACTTCGTTTTCTTTTCGTACATTTAGAACTACAGGAAACGGAATCTGTCTCTGTTTTATCGTTAAGAAGTTTATCACGTTCTGCACTATTACTCGTGTTTCCATCTGGTTTGTTCATACTCTGTTTTACCCTGACAGCGACTGTCGTTTGTTTTTTAACAACTTTCTGTTTTTTCTTCCTCACTAAAGATTTTTTCTTTCGATTTTGTCCAGTTTTAACAATTGTCACATTATCATTTTCGTCTAATTCCGATTCAATTTTCTTCGATGTCGGTTTACTGTAATTTGTAGATTGGTGTTGCGAGTCAGTTACAGCCTTTTTCTTCAATATAATTTTGACCTTCTTTTTCCTTATTTTTTTCACATTTGAATTTTTAGGTTTTTCGTTGCACTTTGTAGAAATTTCGATCAAGTTTTTATAGTCTATAGCTTTCCCTTCACTTACGGATGACATTGCTGTCTTCGTACTATGACATCCAGCGTTGTTTTTATGTAGTTCACACCCTTCAACACACACACAATTTGTACACATGTGTGCTTCACGTGCTACAGCGTCAGCAACTGATGACAACTGCACGTGACAGTAACCTCCAACTTCAGTCGACCGCTTTCCGATAAATACCGGAATGCATTTCTTTGTTGACATCTTTTCATTTTGCATCAGATAATCCGGAAGTGCTAATTTTTGTCCCGATCCCTCCTGCGAAAAATTAACTATAAGTGTCGAATTACCTATCATACATAGCCATCGAATTAAAGTTTATCTCGTGGATTTGTTTTATGAGTCTGCCAACGAGTCTCAATTTATCACCTTAATTGAACGAGAAAATCATCGCCCCAGGCCCAAAAGTGTACGTATAACAAGACATTAAAGTGATTTATGTACAATTCCGTGTAGATGTTGCATAATTGAAATGAACAGGTCGACTTGTCATGCTTGTACACAATGTGAACAGAAGCTGAAATAACGTTATTATCTTAAAGTATAAAACATTTATTTACTTTCATTTTCCTCATTCAATATATTTACTATAAAACACTAAGTGCACATCAAGTACCGATTTATTTCATATACTACAAAAGGGAAATATGTATTTTTTTATTTTATTCATTATTATTATTATTATTATTATTATTATTATTATTATTATTATCTTGGTTTAAATTAATATTGCAACTATAAAGTGAACGATTACACATGTTTATATATGTATTATGAACCATGCAACCGAGGAAGGCATTTTATATAAGAAAAAGTTTCATTTGACATTTAATATGAATTCGAGTTTAAATTTAGACTTAATGGTTCTGCTTCTAATCGTATTGATAGAAAACGGACAAACGGATTTTCAAGCAATTGAGCTATGTTTGTAAACTATATCAGAGAAAGCTGAATAATAGATTCCTTGTTTACTTCGCTTGAGATAGGCGGCATAATTATGATATTATTTTATCCGTCATATGATTTATCTATAGATTTGTCTTCCCAACGACAGATATTTTTGTATTTAATGAAAATTGTATAAAACCAAACAAAACGAACGGCCAATGTTACTGAAACCTCGGAGACAGTGGTCTGTAGTCGCATCAATAATACACGAGGTCGCCGCCATTTTTCCTAGTTTAATCCTTAGATCTCAGATGCCGCAGCCTTAAAGCATCTTTAACGTTAATTTTACTTAATTAACTAGAGCTGACACACGACATTTTGCCTCCGCATGGAGAGATTCAACGGTAAACCTGTCTCCCTGTAAGTGCCTATGGTGTTGTTATGATTCGGAATTGTCTGTAAAGATTGATGTGGTGAATTATTGTCAGGCAAGGGCCTCCCAAAGGGTATCTGTGGCCAGATTTATGGATATAATTAGGAGACCATCATGTCTGGATTAAATAGGAGATGGGCTATAGTGGATAAACTGGTTTACAACTTCCGGCGCATAAATTAGCAATGGTATGTAGCATGAATAGGACTTTTCGGCAGACGGGCGGTGGTGGGTTGGGGGGTGGGGGTGGGTCACCAAAAAATCATTCATCGTTGCATTGCTCGTAGTCATGTATTTAGTAGAGAGCAATTTTGAGGCTAAAACGCAAATTTGTCAATCCAATTTTCTATTAAGGAACAGATAAATGATTTCCCAATACGAGTCAAACTTGTCTTAATGATCACCTAACTGTATTCAATAATCTGTCATAAAACACCGTGTTTAAAATCCCCAAGTAGGGCTTACAATGTACAAAATAAAACATGTACATAGAAGCCTCCTACTTACGTGGCTATGATTTTGCTCTCCATTGGAAGCTCACGTAAGACAGGTTTGAAAGATTTTGGACAAAATCGAGAGTGCTCAGACAAAGGGTTTCATACATTACAATGATGACGATGTGATTCGAAGCACTTTGCAAAAAAACAAAAAAACAAAACAAATAAAACAAAAAGAAAGAAAAGATAGTAAGACGGGACATTTCACTTCTCAGTATTTTGTAGTTTCAGATCTTGGTTTACAGTTACCTATGCTGTGGTTACTGAGGGCATATACTTCGGTGCTAGGACATACGATTATAACAAAGTCCTTCAGCAATTAAAATCACACCGCATCAAGATAAACCTGCATGTGCGGACTCATATGAGACCACAAATCAAATATCTAACTGTGCTTCTAATTTGTAATTGCTGTTGGTAAATAAGCTAAGACACTATATATCTACGATAATAACCCAAGAGAGACAACCCAAAAAATGCATTTGTAGATTTATTGGTTCAATATGAGTAACATACCTTCGATTGACCTCGGTATATTTAAATTTGTGAAAAAATTGTTTAATAAACAGTTGTACATGATACTTTCATCTCCTTTTCGGTGAAGTTTTAAATTTTATACTGACCCAGAAACCAAATATGATGAGAAAACCATAAAAAAAACCACGAAAACCAGCGTTCACTTGACTTATGATGACATGACGTGTGTGGATAGGTGGCAGCCAGTGTTTCTCCATGATAAACCAAAAACAAGCCTTTTGGAGTTATTGTGGCGCTCTTTAGCTTGTTTTTCGTCTTAACGAAAAAAAAAAAAAAATCATGAGCAACATATTTCTGTCTAGATATGCATATACTACAGTAACTCCGTATTGATGACCTGCTAAGGTCCTAAGTATTCCAACCAAGTTTTGTTGAGCTCCAGACTTAATTATGATATTATGAAATACTAAAATTATGATATACTATCATATGATAAGGAACACGAAGCAGGAGAAAACTGAAAACATGAGACAAGTAAAACGTATGGTCAAAGAAGGACAACTCTCGAAGGCGATCACGACCAAGATTCTTTAAAGCGTTATCAAGGAACCATGGTTATAGCGGTAATCAAAAGAATGTAATCCAGGGACAAAGACCAGACATGGAAAATAGACATACACTACAAAGAACATAAAGTAACTAAAATCATACATACAAAGTAACAAAAGCAAATATTAAATTTAAGAATAACTGATTTTTTTTTATGTTTATTGATATCTTGCATGTATCCTGGTTTTTATGGCAGTTAGTCGTAGCTCATCGTGTGCAGCGAGGTTAATTACATTGATTTTTTTATATAATAAAGAGGGACTTGTAACAAGTCTACATGTACCTCTTGACAAACTGCATGTACAAGTAGTAGAATATGTAGATTGCATGATTAATATTGTTAAGTACCAATCCATATAAAATTCAGACACTGTCAATGGTAGAGGTGATTCATGGTGAAAAAAATACCGAACAGGCAATGCTTTTTCCGTAATTTTGAGAAATCGGTAGTCCCCAACTAAAGTCAACTAATTAAAGACCGATAACTCTAGCAAATTGTCGATTTCATTCACAATCTATATCAAATTTATCTTGAAAGTGCAACAACCGACTTGCCATGCGGTCTGCTAGAAATAAAAATGAACTTGGTGGGTTTTGGCATGCACGAATCGTCTCCTGCCTGATTCTTTTAAAAACCGGTACTTACCTGTTGCCAGTAGATATATTATAATTGAGAGAAGATAAACATGAAAATATTATCTATTGCGTGTTGAAGAACCACTTTAAGGTTCAGAAAATTACAACCAATTAGGTCGAGGATAGTTATATTGGGCTAAGACAATGCCGAGGCCCAATACGGCTTGTCTAGGGATGTCATGCAGGTCAAATATGCATAAAAACATTCTATATTCATACATTATATTATCCATTGTAGAAAAATAAATCCTGGATTAGGATGCAATAATGTCGGGAATACATGTATCAACTTCTATCTTCATTACCGAGCTCGTCTTAGGACTTAAGGGAACTACCATTTTATTTTTATGGGGAAGTGGGGTGGTGGCTAGGATCAAAATTGAAATAAAAAGGCAGGATAGGCCATCAGAGAAAAAAAAACAAACAAAAAGGGAGGATCTATTATTGCCCTATTCCTAAGTATTGTTTGTTTATATTTTTAAAAAATTAGGCACTTAGCGCCGAAGAAAAAATAAGAGGCTCCTAGGAGCCTGAATCGCTCACCTGCTTAAATTTTGCCTTTCAAGGGCAATAAATTTAAAAAGAAGTTGTCCAACAATTTTAACTCAAGAATGCTTTGGTAGTATACTTAAGGATTATTTCAGCAATAGAGAGTTTCATTCTATCTATCATAGTTTTCAAGATATTGGCTGAAAACTGTTAAAAAAACAAAAACAAAATAAAACCCGTCATTTTTCACCTTTCAATGGCAATAGCTCTTACGAGGAGTCGTCTGATAACTTTGATCCCTTCAAGACTTTTGTAAGCTTTATAATAAGGATTATTTCAGCAATTGGAAGAATTTGGCTAAACCTAACTGTTTTTGAAGATATAATATGCGAAAAACTGCTGTCTGACCCTATATTCTATTTTTAATAACGACGGTCATGTTTTTTCGATGGATCAAATATCCCAAAGAAAGTTCTATGCAGGATACTCCAAGCAACAACCATACCAAGTTTGGTTCGAATTGGTCAAGTAGTGTCAGAGGAGAAGAGTTTTAAAAAATTGTTAACGACGACGGACACCAATTTATGACAATAGCTCACTTGGCCTTCGTCCAGGTGAGTTAAAAAAGAACCCGTGCTTAAATTTTTTCGTAGGTTTATATATATATATATATATATAGAAAGGTCTGAAAAATTCCCAACGATGTTAGAACTATCAAATTTGCGATGTAAATTTTTGGTCGTTCCCTCCGCAGGACTCGAACTCGTACCGCTGTGACATCTATGGCAACACCGCCTGCACGAAGTCCAGCGCCCTAGACCACTCGGCCAGCTAGGCTATAAAAATATAGCTTTCGCTGGCCGGGTCATTCCTCCTCGTAGGATTAATCTAGGGCTGTAACTTAGTACACGATGTATGGTAGTACGGGACAGTTCATCTAGGTGTTATTATGTAGGATAGAGGATCCTGGACTTCGTGCAGGCGGTGTTGCCATAGATGTCACAGCGGTACGAGTTCGAGTCCCGCGGAGGGAACGACCAAAAATTTGCATCGCAAATTTGATGGTTCTAACATCGTTGGGAATTTTCCAGACCTTTCTATAAGTTTACGTTATCTTCCCTCTATCAATTTGATCCTATGGAGCAGTGTAGCGAATAGAGTCGTCACATTCTGAATATTAATTAGCCAAATTCTCTCAATTGCTGAAATAATCCTTTTTATAAGGCCTGCAAAAGTCTCCAGGGATAAAAGTTGTCAGACGACTCCTTGTAAGAGTTATTGCCCATGAAAGTTTTTTTTTATTATTTTTTATTTTGCGGTTTTCAGACAATATCTTGAAAACTATGGTAGATAGATAGAAAAACTTTCAATTGCTGAAATGATCCCTATGATAAGTCCTACCAGTCTAGAGTCAAAATTATTGGACAACTTAATGTTAAATTTATTGCCCTTGAAAGGCAAAATTCAACAAGGTGAGCGATTCATTCTCCTTGGAGCCTCTTGTTTGCGACGAATTGGAGTTGGGACCATGTGCCTGTTAAGAATGTACCCGTGTATTAACACATTGACGGTGTGACGAGAGAAAAAACATTATCCTTGTCATGGTTACTTTATAAATTTTGAATATATTTATCACCTTATCGGTGCACCTAATCCATGCTCACTAATTTTGTATAACTCGAATTGCTTCTTTACGTTTGTTTCTGTGTGCGTATTATTTAGGTTCTTTGTTGGTTGTGTGTCTATTTTTTTGCCTAGTCGTTATCCTTACATTTCGTTCTTTTTAATACCGTTCGAATCCGGGTTCCCTATATTTTCTAATCATGCAAATATCTTACAATGTATATATAAGATTAAGTTACTCAATAATTACATATTTCATGCAGGAGCCATATCATAGCATACCAAAAACATGTCGGTGTCTCGGCAAGATTTAAATTGAAAAAAATAAATAAATCTTACGCATAATTTTAATCAGTTAGGTAAAGTTTTGCTGTCAACAGATTAGCAACGGTGTTGACAAAATATTTTGAGCTTCCACATGCTACCAACGAAACGTGTGCTGTTGGCACAGTTGTTTTCCTTTCATCGAGAAGAATCTTTCCATGGCATTTGTCTGATAGCTAGTTCGTTTCTGATAGGAATAACCATGTACAGATGAGGCCAGTTCTAACCTCGAAGCCAAACTGACAGAAGAGCCTGTTCTAGGACAGTTCTAAAAGTGTCAGTTCTCGAGTCAGCTCTTCTGACTGTAATGTCAGAGTAGGCTCTAATTCTTTTCTCGTAAAGCAAGCTTTGCTATAACTGTCAGAAGAACTGGCTCTACTAGAACTGTTCTACTACTGTACAAAAGCCAGCAATACGACAGTTCCAGGACATTTTGTGACAGGTTAGAACTGATCTGATCTGTAAAGCTTCACTAATACTAGTAGATTTTCGACCCTTACGAATCATTACCATTAAACCACTAGCCATTCTCGACCGTCTGTCGTCACGACCAAATTTCTTGATGAATCGAAAGGAAATCCTATTAAACAGTGTTCTAGATTCCTATTTCCGGTTACACGGGTCAAGTGAAATTTGGGTCAGGGAAAGTTAGGTACTTAGTTACACTTTCCCGTGGCAAGTTGAAAACTGTAAGGATTTGTTTTGTTAGGAAAGCAGTCATTGACTGTGGGAAAGTTGATTTTATATGTATTTTTCCCGGGAAACTTCAATTTTTGAAAAATCCTGGAACACCGTTAAAGAAGCCAGTAGACTTGATAGAAACAGGCATTGGTATAAAGAGACAGTACTACATTACATGCATTATAGTTAATATGAACCAAGCCTTACCTGGGTAATTCACTTCGCGTATAATAAGTAACATGAATATAAAAGACAGTTTCTTACTATAAGTAAAAGCACAATTATTCTGATTGAAATACCTTCATTTCGGCTCCAACACGCTTCCAACAGAAACTGAAATATTTTGCACAGAACTCAGTAAAGGATACCCCCGCCCCCAACTTCAGAAACCATGTGGTCTAAATAAATCGAATCCCAAAGTATGGCATAGTGCTTCCGACGGACACCGGTCGGTCGATATAATCACTAAAAATCATCTGCTTTCAAAGTAGCTATCACATACGAAGTCATACAAAAGGGAAACTTCTTTTTCTTTCAATCTTGATGGCAGGTCAACGGATTCATAAAACAAAATATATTACTTACGACTTAATGTATTGGCGTCAAATTAAAATCAGAATTATATAGTTGAATCTTCAATCATTTAGATTTGTTAATTATTTTTATTATTCAAAATTCAGTGTAACACATATATTTTGCTTCTCTGTTATCTGGATGTTGCTACGTGGTACAACTACCCTAGTCACAATCTGGTACGTCAACAAATACAGAATGGATATGAAGAATATTTCAGAGCCAACAACCCCACCGGGATGAAAAAAATGTCAGATCAAGGCCACCCGTGTGTCGTCAATGAATAACGCGGGAACCCTCACACCACTGGGCAGGATGCAGCTGACCCAAACAACATTATACACAGGTACAGCGAAATAGTTGCCACTATATATTGCAGCAGCATAAAAGTAAATCGAAAATAAAACGAATACATACCGAGGCCAGAAATTCCTGACTTGGAACAGGCGCAAAAAATGCTGTTGGATTAAAGTACTTTGGCGTGACCACAACCCTCCCCCTTAATGGCGATCACCAAGTTATGAAAAATTACAGTTTAATTCAGCTTTTTATATACGACACAGCACATGTCTCTGAAAAGTCATACAATCGTCATTAAGGATGTTCGCTGCCCTATTTAACAATAAATAGATTTCACTTAAGATATTTTATGCAATAGGACAATACAAGAGAAAATAAATGGGCCAGTGTGCTCGTTTTTTGAGATGTATACGCAATTAAAATTTTGGCGGGAAAAGGATTTCTCTGTTTTCCATATGTATTGTTTTTGTAGGTTTTATCCATTCAAACCACTGGGAAAATAACAATGCTATAAAATGGGTAAAACCAGAGGAGTCCGAAAATCTGACACAAAACCAGTGCACGCAGGCCGAAAATTGAGAGACAGGAGACAATTCTACAAAAGATATGAAAAGAAATCCAAAATTTGGATGCACTCTGCAAATCAGAACAACTTAACTCATTTATATTTCCGCTTGTTTTGACACAAGAAGGGGCGATTAAAGGGTCTTGTTTACATGTACCTAACATTCAACTGAAAATTAATCATGAAGTGTTGAATAATTGAATTGTGAATTTGGAGATTTGAATATATCACAAATGACAAACCATAAAGACTTCTGATAATTCTTGCATTGAAAGGACAGAAAAATTGCTTGAAGTTTACCAATATTCAGATATTCTGTCATATTGAGTAGCTTTTGGTCCCTTTTGGCAAAGAAATGGTGTCCATATCTATGAAACAATATTGAGTAGCTTTTGGTGTCTTTTGGCAAAGAAATGGTGTCCATATCTATGAAACAATGTTATATTTAGTAAATACATACATTGTTACATAATTTATCATATCTGAAAATGTAAAGTTGTTTCTTGGGTGTGGACATGGTTTCCTTGATGTAAATATGTCCGAAAAAAAAAAACAAAAAAAACAAAATATACAAATCTTAGCAGTTTTTGCTAAATGACGTCAAATTATTGCACCATTTTGACGTCATTACAATGAAGTAATGCCATAAATTTTTATTTTTCCTTATATATATATATAATTGATCGGATCATATTGATACAGGGAAGATAACGTAAACTTATAGAAGGGTCTGAAAAATTCCCAACGATGTTAGAACTGTCATATTTGCGAAGCAAATTTTTGGTGGTTCCCTCCGCGGGACTCGAACTCGTACCGCTGTGACATCTATGGCAACACCGCCTGCACTAAGTCCAGCGCCCAAGACCACTCGGCCAGCTAGGCTATATAAAAAGTCAGAGTCCCGCGGAGGGAACCACCAAAAATTTGCTTCGCAAATATGACAGTTCTAACATCGTTGGAAATTTTTCAGACCCTTCTATAAGTTTACGTTATCTTCCCTGTATCAATTTGATCCGATGGAGCAGTGTAGCGAATAAAGTCGTCACATTCTGAGACGTTGTATAATATTGATTTGTTGTGACATGCATCATTAAATTGATCCTCTATCCTACATAATAACACATAGATAACTGTCCCGTACTACCATACATCGTGTACTAAGTTACAGCCCTAGATTAATCCTACGAGAAGGAATGACCCGGCCAGCGAAAGCTATATTTTTATATAGCCTAGCTGCCCGAGTGGTCTAGGGCGCTGGACTTAGTGCAGGCGGTGTTGCCATAGATGTCACAGCGGTACGAGTTCGAGTCCCGCGGAGGGAACCACCAAAAATTTGCTTCGCAAATATGACAGTTCTAACATCGTTGGGAATTTTTCAGACCCTTCTATATATATATATATTTTACTACATTTTGAACAACTTTTATGTTATTACAACAAAGACGATATTTTTAAGGTACTTTGTAGTATGCATAGCTTAATGCTCCTACTCCTTTCATTTCTTAGTTTATAGTGACGAAAGATTCAGACTGACATTCGGTAAACAGCAAGTTGGTGCAGGGAGTACCCGGGTCCCACACACAGAACACAAATTTATACATACACATTCAATTTAGCTGTCTCAGCTAAAAAAAATAAGGGGACGGAGAGCAGTGAAGTGTCCGTATGAAGGTTGTCCTCCTGCGTTTATTTATCCACTGAAAACTATTAACATGAGATTTATTTTCGATGGTAAATATTCATTTAATTAACACAATTTATATACTGGTATTCAGGGCCCGATTCCGACACTTTGGAAAGGAAGGGTGCCAGTCGAGGTTCCTCATAAAAAAGAGCGTGCTAGGACATTATTTCCTTTTTTTTATCAATATCACATTTGAAAATTTTAAATTTTCAAATAAAAAGGGGCGTGTCAACCCCCTGCACCCATCAAGAGTCCAATGCTGGGTAATGCAAATCTTCAACCTTGCATGTACAAGGAAGAACACGGATTTTTTTTTCGCGTTTTAAAGTTCCATCGACGTTCACGGACCTTTGCCCGATAAATCCGTCAATGATAGTGAATATGTGTAAGTAATTACTTACTGAAAGTTCTCAAATCAAATAAAATTTCATAAAAGTAAGCAAACATGAGTAACAATATAGAACTTGACGACATTGTAATAAGTTGAATGTACATGTATACAACATATCAGTGATAGAATTTCAATTAGATTATTTACGACTTTCAGTCGTGCAAACGGCTTCGTATTCTAATGTCAACAAAAGCGGCATTTATAAAGTAATTGGTCGGTTCGAAAAGACATTTTTCATAATATATCTTATTCAGGCCCTTTTCATTACGTAACTGCTTCGCAGGTTCAGACATAACCGCATACTTAACACTTACTGCCCTATAAATATTCAATATTTAAAACAAAGTCTTTATTATATATACCAATATATTATACAAAGCGACTTTTCAACCTCAGAATTAATGTGTAGTTTACTCGATCATGACGGACCACGCTACACAATCGAATGCTCTTAGACTCGCTATAAAAATACACATTTTTTCGAAACATAGGGATCAAAGTATTATATATAGCAAACTAAAACAAACTATATATAAATGCTATGTCGTGAACACATATACCCTCACATCAATTACTATCTTAATGAAAAAGATCGCAAATTTTTAGCGTTTCTCATTTGATTTTTTAGTTTTATGTGTATTTTTTTTCCCTCTTAATTTCTATTAGGTACTTGCTAGCGTTACCATTTTTTTAAGGGGGGGGGGGGTAAAGAAAACCAATCATCACAGGAGAGAATCACTATCCGTAGAAACAATGGAGAAACCGTAACTGTAGATACATCTACATGTAATTAAAGAACTAACTGTTACTGAATAATAAACACTCTCAAGATACTCTATTTATCTTGTAATGAAATCGGAACAGTCAGGTTTGACCTTCGTAAATAAGATTAAATGGACTTTAACTTAAACTGTATTAATATCGAATAAATGTAACATAAGAAAAGCACATTCTGTGGAGGGTGCAGAGGGTTGGCACTCCTCCTTTTTATTGGAAATTTGGTCCTTTTCGTATGTTAAATTTACCCCAAAAAATGGCAGATAATGTCCTAGCACTCCCTTTTACTAAGGAACCCCGGCTGGCACCATATCTGTTGGTTGTGGAAAGTCTTTTCTAGACATTCGTAAATTTACAACCTTGCACTTTCCAGTCAGATGCTAGGCATTCAGACGTAAGATCAAAGTGTACACAGATTAAAATCCCACTCAATAAAGTAACTAGTCCAGTTTTGAAAATTTTATTCTGGAAAAAAAATTGATAAAACAGTCACCCAACTACTGCCAAGTTGTTCTTCGCCTTGGTGGTTACAGATCTGGTTCGTTACGACACGTGTGCTAATGATGCCATTAAATACTGATATTTAAGAATCTTTTGATGGTTACATGAAATCAAGGCAGGCCGGGACGAGTGCAATTTGAACGAATTTTAAAACAGATTGCAAAGGTCACGCCTGTCCTAACTCCACGCCTATCTCTCCGCTTCTATCATTATTTAAGTAAACATGTATTACTTAATTAACCGCTGAAGTTACTGTTTCTGATATTCTATATCCGGACATCACATCAGCAGTATTTGGAATTCGTCCAGATGATTTTCATTCACAAGGCAGGCCGGGACGAGTGCAATTGGATACAACATAACCAAGTATTACACTTGTCCAGACCTTCTTGTAATACAATGTTTCTCATCACCGTATCGAAGTTATCCTTTCTTTGTGTATGTATCCATGATGATTCTTGTAAAAAACAACACAACGAACAAATACATACAAAATAGACATCTACAACAACTAAACCTTAAATAGAACTGGAGACAAAAGAGACACTTATAACATAAATGACAAAACTTTACATAGAAGGCAAAGAAAACCAGACCACACAGCACAATAAAACTAAATGCTCGTAAACAGTGTTGAAAGAAACAACGTACGGACCAAGGACTTACTTGAAAAACCAGTCATTTATTCACTTTGGTATCCAATTAACAAGAGTCCGCTTCCAGCTAAAAAAGTGTCTCAAGTCTCTGGTGCCCTCTGTATGTTTCCCGATGATAGCGCCCATGTACAGCAGGCCGGGACAGGTGCAATTCAGGTAAAACAAAACTGAACAGATGCACCAATCAAGACCTACAGAACAGGGCATGTTTACAGACAGTAAGACTTCAACAGCAAACCAATTATCTTCTCGATCGGCTTGCCATGATTGATTGGAAACCCAAGAGTTAAGCTTAGTCCGTGACCACTGTCTATGATTTTAAAAAAAATGGCGACCGAACAGGCATAGAACAATAAAAAATTGTGAAGTGCCATCCTTCTCATTTCTCCTCGCAAATTGTGGAAACCTAACGATCCCTGACATTTAGAATCCATGGACTTCTGATCTTTTACCCTGTAAAAGAAAATCGACAGAACATAGGGTCTATACAACACATTACATTTCAAAGATCAGTCTATGGTACATAAACGTGTTGGTATTGATTTTCAAGGTTGTAAAAGGATTATTGTGGAGATATAAACGTTTTCAAAGTTTTCTGTCCAGTCCATAATCGAAAGTTGAACCCTATGTAGAGCATAATAGTTTAATCTTCTTACAATAATTTTAAATGCTCAACAACAGTCCCTGTGAATTCAATTAAAGTTTATACAGTAATGCTCCCTAGTCAAGTAAATGAATTAAAATTGGGGCACCAGTTAACCTGCTACAAATGGTTTTAGAAACCCAAGGATGTTTGTGCTGGTTTAATCCATATTAAAATATTTAGTCAAGTTATCCGTCAACTTGTACAGAACTTTAACTGTCCAAAGCTCGAAAACTTTCTCCAGATTACTATAGAGCATTGTTGGGGTATTGTTTGGGTTCATAATTAAATACCCCCAAAACTCCAAGAAAAATGTTAGGGTTAATTTTAAGTAGCCACAGAATGTAGTTAAGTAAGAATCTGACGGTTACCTACAACCCCCTATATTTTAATGTAGAAGTCCATTTTTCTTTAATTAGTTATCCTGATAAAATGATCGATGCGCTCTCTTAAAGAATTAGCAGACGAAAATTGAGATTTCAAACTAAACTTCAAGACAGATCCCTTTCAATTTTTTCTTAGTAAGTGCCAGTCTTCCCTCGAAAATACCATCCAAACCCTCAACTACATGAAATACGTCCTCTAAATACCATTTTGTGAATTAAGCCTGCAAGTTACTTGAACCGGGTAAAAATGTTGAAAAGTCCAGTTTGAACGAATATTAATTAAAAAAAAAATGTGTTGATCTTCTCGAAATCTTTAAGATTTCCCGCCATGTTTGACTCCATGTCATTCTCCACTCAATCAGGTGTCCAACGACCCAAAATCAATAAATATAGAGATAAAGAAAATTAGTCGTCTGTTTAAGAGTGGGATACTTGAAGTAGTGTTTGTATACCAGGGACAAAACAAACACACCCGGGTTATAGTATTTCAATGTTGTAATTTACACACAAAATGTGTATACAGGCAACAAGAGCACTTTCAATAGTTAACTTGAGATTTTGAGAATGGTTTGAAAGGACCTCGTTGAACTTCGTTTAGAACCCGTATGTTGAATGTCAAATATCAATCGTCTTTTTTTCAGCAGTCCAAATACCTGTACACACCAGCGACCAGGCAGAACACCATATTGATTACTTGAGAATCATGAAGCACATTCGGGACAAGCAAGGCAGATAATTGTAAAAACGTTCGTTCGTCAATTCAATCATCTGTTGAAGAAAAGACCACTTCTAACTGCCATGAAAATGTCCCATAAACTCGAACACAAATCGAATCGCAGCGACCATTTCCATTGATCTAAACAGATTCGTGTTTGAACTTGGTTTTATAAAGCCACTAACATCCGTAAATGTTTCCTTAAACAAACATCATCCTTGAAATGATAAAAATAACGGCGTCCATGTCATGCGAACTTTTTTTTACTGTCGGTAATTTTCACTTTAAAAATAGCTCCCTTGAAATAGAACAGTGACAACAAAAGATCGACAATAGGTGCAAGTTGGTTGTATATCGTATTTCCACAGGAAAATGGTTAATGTCTTTAGTTATAATACAACTATTTTCACAATAGAACGAAACGACGCGGTCATGCTCCCTTTATGTACACAATACCATATACCTATATAATACCGAGGATAAAAGACTTTCTGAGTGTCCCGAGTACAACTTATACTTCGGTTTGGAAACAATGACTTATCGCCAGAAAATAGCAAGGATCGTAGACAGTCCATAAGCTACCAAGATCAGGCTCGCTATGACACTGAAGGTAGCCAATCTTATATGTACATATTTTTTTTTTCAATCATTACCTATTCATATTTCCACACAGGCGTTTAAACATGTAAAAATTCCTTCCCCACTCGACAATATTGATCTACGTATTCAAATAAGTTAAATATCACCATTCAGACTCGGCAATTCAAAATTCTAGCCGTGAAAGATTTTAAACACACAGTTCACAACCCAAACTGAAAGAGCCGTGCATTTATTACAAACAATATGGGCCATCTTCATTTTAGATGTGACTTATCATTTTAGTATGATTGTGGTTTCGGTCATTCCGTCAATGTAATCTGGCAATCTGTTATAAGCTTCAGAAACAATAGAGGAATTAACGGTGTATGATCGCTTTAATCTGATAAAAACTACCAGATTATTGGAACTACGGTACAATGTGGTCATCGACAACAAAGGGACATAATCTGATCCGAGGAATTAGTTTAATACGGAGATCGATACAACCGATATCTGGACATGTTAGAACTGTTCTACTAGACAAATGAAATCCAAACCACACTTCGTCTGTAAACCGGTTTTTTGTCCGTGAGAAAAAGAGTCTAAAAGAAATATCTCCACTTGGTCAAAAAATTATCCACACTATATATTGCCAATTAACCTTTGAATGCAACATCTTCAAGTGAAAATAAAATGTTGAAATCCGAAGAAGGGCTTAATTGCCGACTTTAATAAGACATAAGAAGCATTTAACTTTCGGTTAGGGCTGTAATTTGAAATCCCCCAGAACTGCATTGTACTAACTTCACACAGTACCAGTAAATGGTATATAGGACCCACAGCAGGATTTTGCTTAAACCATGAACTGGATTATTTATTGAATGATAGGGAATAACTGCTCCTACCTCTGAAGTCATAAATGGCTTGAATCAGAGTTAAATTGCCCAGAAATGCTAATTTGACAGAGTACCAGGGTTTCAGTAATGGTCTTGTAGCCTAAATTGAAAAGCACATCCCTTTTTCTTTCAACGATATAAAACGTTTTGAAGGACATTCCATGATTAAGGTAAAAAGCAGCACAGGTTAATTCATCATAGCAAAATAACATATGAATGTGACAGACAAGCTCTACAAGTATGGACCATGTACCTGCCTATCAAATAAGAATGGAGAAGGCCTGTGTCACACTTCTCTACGCTTGTTTCGCGGAAGTACATGTATACTCACGCCTCAACCCTAGAAACATTGTCAAAGTTCGTCAATGAATGTAGCAAGTATATAGGGGGCGCAAGAAATCTGAAGCCTAGTGAAATTGACATTGGGTTATTTTCTCTTTCTGTATACAGGTACAACAATTAGCCCATAACATGACAGTCCTTGACTACAGAGTAACTTTTACTAACAAACTTCAATACAATTTCATTTCTCGTTTTTCTCAATGGGATCACAAAAATTTAATACTAATTACACAGGAAATTTATTAACGTGGATCATTTTCACCTTACAAAGAAGTAATTTATCTCTACTTTACGACCTACATGTAAACAGAAAATACACTTACTTTATTCTGTTACACTAGAAGACCACGTGCTCACATATCCAACGTGAATTCCATAAGATATCTTCAAACAAAAAAATTACAGGTAGAACTTTACCTGTAACGTGAATACGTTTGTCATTCAACACTTGACAAGATGTGTGTGAATTTCATCAACTTTCAGTTTTCTCTACCATCGGTCTCTCGTTCTTTGTTCATAATCGGAAGTAAAGGAATTCCAATAGGGACTTAAGTTTATAAATTTGAATGTCTCAGTACCTGACGATCGATACAGGTACACAAACCCTGGGGCCAACGACGGGGTAAGCGTGGATTTAAATGCCACCTTTACTAATCAGTAACGTAATGCCTGCTGTATAACGGTCAGTTACAAGTACAGAAACACAGGTGGGAATAATGTAACTAACACTCCGTACAGTACTACGGTACATAACTAATATTTAAAAGTATAATCAAGCGGGAGGGGCGAACTGTCAAAAAAATTATCTACTAATTATCGGAAGCAATTTTAGATCAGAAATATTTCCCATTTAAACGACTACAAACTTTTTTTTACAATAATTTCCCTCGTAGAATAAGGCAACTTGCATAGCCAAATTATTGACATTTGAAAAGTCAAATAACTGAGAATTCCAACACAACTAATGCATCGACACGGTAATAAACACCTTTACATAATTGATTCATAACATTTTTCTACACAAATTTGAGGTTTATCGTTCGTTTCGATTTTTTAAGACTTTCTATCACTACAATACAGTACATTCCCTTCAGAGACCAATTTCCAAAAACAAGGTATTACCCTCTGGTACATATTTAAAACGATGTTTTCATTCTAATCCTCGAGGTTTGTTCTTGAATGTAAATGAGCTCATCTTTCATACAACCGGTTGAAGTACGGTATTTATATAAAAATCAATACAAATATCACTAGCTTTAAAAATATTATACTCTAAAGTCAATGGTGCGAAAATTCTAGGCGTTCCTTACTTTTGTTATATGTATACTGTTCTTTGTTTGTGGTGAAATTGAATGAAAAATGTCCAAGTCAACCAACTTTTTCTCAGCGTAAAGGGGCCATAATCGGGTATAATAGTATTCGGAGATTTAAACTCAGTAAAGATGTTAACACAAACTAACCAATTACTATTCAAACCCGGTATAAATATGTAGTTCCTTCTCTTTACAACCCATCCTTATTATCACGATGAACTTTCAATAGTTGCATGACAGTTTTCGAGTCTTACATGTGTACGGAAATCATAGCAACATGTCCATACTACAATAAATAACATAATATTTACAATGTATGCCTGTGCCTAACGATACTGAAAAAAAAACAGAGGGATGCAGCACCCTTCGTATCTTTTACAGGAATTGTCTTTCCGATTAGTAAAAGTTAATTTACACTTGCCCTAGGACAAATCTTCTCTTATGTTCGTTACTGTATTTAGGGACGACATAGCAGCAGCTAGCTAGAGCCAAGTAGAATATTTATTAACCTGCCAAACAGAACAAGAATGCTACACGTAGCATGTAGAAACTGTAGAAAGAGTTGAATTACAAATGTTTGACACTTGTATAAATAGCAGATTCAAAACTTATGTGCTTTCATAAGTCCATGTGGTGATTCAAGCAGGCATTCCAAAACAACAACGATGACAACAAAATTATTTGACTTATCCAAGAGCAACTGGGTCCCATCCATATAAAAGCAACTTGGATGCAAGAGATAATATACTTACCTTCAACTACTATGTGAAAGATGTAATCTTCTACTGGCACCTCTTCATACAAAAAAAAAAAAAAAAAATCCGCAAAAAAAGAACGTGAAAAATGAACCAAGTCCCATAACTCCCATAAAAATAGTCGAATCCAAATAGCGATAAAGTTTAATGAACTACATACGGTGACAAACAATCCTACAAAATTTGGTCTAATTCCGTTCAGCTGTTTCTGAGGAGTTGCGTCCACAAGCTTCGGACGCACGGACACCAGCATTTTGCGGGGGTCAACAAGCTCTACTCCATATACATATACATGTACATTTACTGCAATTTATTGCCAATGGTAAGGAAACGAAAAGTTGTGCAATGTAAATTAAAAATAACAGTCCATGTACATAGCGCTGATATTCCAACATTTTCAATGTTTCAAACCCAGATCTAGGTAAACATTACAATTAACAATGAACTGGAGAGTCCTTCCATCTTTCAAAGTTGTCATTCTACCAAAAAATAATCATTAATCCAACACAGCATTTTTTAATTTGCAAGAAATGAGTGGAAGCCATAGACATCATCATAAAGCAGGACCTAATGACATGGACAAGTTTAAGTAAATTATGTTATAAAAAAAAAAAAAAAAATTACATTTTTGCCTGTAATCTATTAGAAAAAGGTCTCCATGTCAAAGGCATATGGGAAAGGCCAGCACAAAGAATGGGAACTTTTTGCTCATTTATCCTTCTAGATTAGGTCCTGATTAAGCTAAAAATATGCATAAAATATCACTCTTAATATTTTCTATAACTACTTACTTTACTATTCAGCAATTTTTCAGAATATAACAAAATAAATCCTATAACAACCGAAGTACTTCAGCACCTCATGTGGAACAAAACAGTCAAGTTTGTTGACACATTAAGTGCAAGTGTTTGAAAGAATCAGGCAAAATGGAAAAATCAGATACATGCATGTCAAAAAACCACTGATCTGACAATGTAATATCACTCAAGGATGTTTTCTCTGTTTCAAAAGACCACTACATGCATCTGATCTCTGAATCACTGGTTAGAAAAATAAGGATTCTGATGAGTTGTCTGCCCTTGAAATGTTCATTTTCAGTGCTTATCATGAAATTATAACTAAATGCACCACCATGATCTGGAAAATATTGTCTTTTTTCCATTGATTCTGATGTTGCAAATAGTCAAATTACACAATCAAAATGATGTGTTTTTTTTTCATACAACGTTTCACCCACTTCCTGATTCTTGCCGAGACTGACACTTAAGAGGAAAAGAGGGCCAGGTACAAGAAGCGCATTCTGTACACAAACGGATCAATTTCAAGAGGTTCACTATTTCGTTTGTTTGTTCTATTGATCAATACATGTCAAATATATTAGGAATAATATCTCCAATGAGATTCAAGGATCTAGCATTCTTAATCAGGTCATTCAAGTGGTATCAGGTTTTTTATATACATTTTATACGGTCCTACTGTCCGACTACCAGAATGTTAAAGAGGCCAAGAGATTGTTTCTAATTCACTTACCTGTCCTATATTTTATTGGTCTAAACCAAGGTTTCTTTTTTTTTTTTTTAAATATTTTAATGACAACATTTAACACTTTTAGCCCTCATTTCCAACTGCATTAGGTAGATTATCAGAAGGGAAAAGATATTAATGGTCACAGTGTTCATCAGAAAAAAGGGGGAAGCTACAGTAACAACAGTTTTTAATTGCTTGGCCTTACTATTTCAACATCAAGTTCAAATTCTGGAAAGTTCTTACATTTTCACAGAACCAAGATTTACCTCATAAAAATAAAATACTGAAGATAGATTCTTGATTTTATTGCCAGAACATTCTATCAAAGAGTTATCCAGGGAACCAAGATTCGAGCAGAAATCAAAAGAATACATTCAAAACACTCTTAAAATACTTGCTAAAACAATATAAACTTTTTCTTTGCCTTTGGTCCAATACATTTTCATAGGACTGATAACATGTTTTAAAATTATACACTATCTGAATGTGTACAGTACATGGAAACAGCAAAAACTGAATGGTAAAGTCTAGGTGATTTTTCAATTCTATTTGAACATTAAAAATTGCCAAAAAATTTCATGTTTACTTACCCTATCTAAATGCAGAATAAACTCCAGGACTTCTTAAAAAAAAAAACAAACAAACAAAGGAATAGTACTTAATTTGGGTTCAGAAGCCTCAATACACAACAGCAAATGATATGTAGGTGTTAAGATGAGGAAGTCTAGACTTGGGCCATGCATTCCTGCCATTTAAAATGAAGCTGCTAGGCAAAAGTTATACCTAGCTCTTTACAGACAATGACCAACCCATTTTATTCACTCACCACGACATAGCATGAAACTACCATCAATACTGGCTTTCTACATACTTTACTATAGCGACATGATCAATGATCTCCTTTATCATCAAATCACGACTTTCACATTGCTATTGGTACTAGAACAGAGAAAAGTAACCTGGGTCCAGTTTCATAAAGAATTTTTCTCAAATATGTCCTAAACTCAAATTTCAACCAATCGAATCACTTGAAATAGACGATTTGAAGAAAAACTCGAAAAAACAATTTCAGGAAAATTTCAACTCAAGATTTTTTTATGAAGCCAGGGCCTTGTGACCAAATAAGCCTCCACATTCCACACTTTCCATGTGGAAAAAGGCCTCAACTTCTGAATAATATTTGCCATAATCAGTTATGACATGTGGATCCTTATACCAGAATACCACTTACTCATGGAGTTGAGGTATTACCAGTACTATCACCATATGAAAGTTACCCTACATAAATCATATTACAGGTACATGTATGTCATATACTAAATAAAAACTAATGAACCATCTCCAAGTTTAACTCTAAATATTTCACAGATTTTGTGTCAAATAAAAGATGAACATTACCCATGACTAGATAGATAAAATATCATTCAATACTTCACCAACCACAAATTTAAAATATATGGGATATCATAAGCTTTGTTCTAAGACAGAATAGGATCATTTAATTTTAAGTTAAAATCATGATCAAAATTTTTACAAAAGATAAGTTGCAAATACTGATTAAAAATGTTGGGGTCAATTACTGCCAAGAGAATTCATCCATGAAATTCTGATCATTTGATTTCTTAATCTGTAGATTTAAAAGAGGATATGGTTTAATAATCAAAACTCTTGAATTTGTATGTACAATTTGTTACATTTTAATCTAGAAGAAAAAGTTATTTTGAAGTAAAAATGTTACATAATTTTTAGGTAAATGAAGCTACATGCTCATTTGTTCTACATTTCTGTTTCTTACATTGTGTAAATCTCTATAACAGAACATCAAATATGATTCTTCTTGTTATCCTTAACAACAAGTCAGGAATGATTTTCAATATGCTAATAATACAGATTTAGCTTCTTGGGGTCCAATGTCTTGAGAACTACTGGGACAATTTTCTAAGTGATGATGTTGTGGACCATAAAACACTGGTCTAATTCAATAATGGTCAGAAACAACTATAAAATCAACATAAAGTTCAGTCTTTCCAAAGGTTCGTTGGACTATCGGATATAAACGGTAAAAATGTGACAGGACTATTAAAAAAATCTGGAACGCCAGAAAATTTCTGATATTAATCATTCTTGCTTCAGGTCAAAATGGATGGTAAAACTTGGTTCGGTCCTGAAAATAATATGTCATTACAGGACCAAATGTCCTGAATAGGAAAAAAAAAAAAAAAATGAACCTTAGAAAAGACTGAAAGTTGATACTGGGCAGGACCCAAAACCACTTACAACCTATGTCCCATATATATAAAGCAACACACCAAATTTGAAATAAATCCATCCAATCATAGCTAAGATTATTCCTTAGTAGACTACATTTACTTTTCAGAGGACACCGACCCTTATCACATAGAAACCCTAAAATGCAAGGGTACATAATCCATGATCACTAGGTCTCACTAACCACTTCTGGGTCAAATGGCCACCCCCCTGTTGCACCAAAAACACACCGGCCCTAGAAATATGCATTTTAAGTGCATTATTTGTGCGTATTCTGATCAAAAGTAGTCAAAATAAAGCTGAGAATGTGTACTTTAAAATTATATCTGTAATTCACTAGGAAAGTGTATGAATATTGTTTACATGTATGAGTTAAATTTGCCTCTATGCTGTCAGTTAGCAGGAAAGGTAAAAATGTTTATTTTCAGTATTTTTTTTATTCAAGTAAATTTTGTGAAGAACTTCTACAGTCCTCCTACCATTAGAATAATGATTTTGAAAGCCTTATATTCCAAGCTTCGCAATGGTATGCAACTTTAAGGTGTCATTTGTCCTGGGAATTCAAAGTGAAACATTGAAAGTTTCTTGTTTATCATGTCAAGTAATGGAAACTTATGATAAGTGAGACCCTAGAAAAATAATGTTTGTGACAGAGTTATCTGCCCTTGAAATGTTCATTTTCAGTGCATTTAGCTCTTTATAAAAAATCAGAGAGGAGGGGATTCATGCATGTCAAAAACCCACCAAATTCATTTTTATTTCTTCTCCAGAATCCATTACAGATGACATAACAACTCCTAGTTTTTCATTTGGGGGGTTGTGCTTTTGAGATAAAATCTATATATTGCACATGAAGTTAGCACTGTGCAGGAGTTATCGTTCTTGATTTGGTTTGATTTGGCTGATTATTGTGGAAAGTTAAAATGTGGTTCTCTCAAAAGTACAAATATAAATACATAAAGGACTATTGTCACATAAAAATATAGCATACGCATCTAGGTTTTTTTCTATACCATGAATCACCTTACCATAGGCAGTGTCTGAATTTACATGGGACTTGTACTTACGTATACATTATCATAGATGCTAACTCCTTTCTAATACAATCCAAAATTGGGACAATTAAAGAATTGTTCTTGTTTGTGTACTAAGATTTCAAATTAACTTGAGGATGGAGTGTGGTCCCTCAGCAAAATACCTTTAGCAACATGTTTTTCTGCCATATTGCTTTTGCAATAATCACTAATTTTAAAACGTTTTGAGACCTTATTTTTGATTGTCAAAAAACCAACTCTCCAATCAACATCAGACTGGAAAAGAAAAAATTACGGATTATGGTTAAAATTGTAATTTAAATACCAAAAGCGTATCATTGTTATTCGGGATGAAAAATCATAAAAACTATGCCAAAATTGTAATGGATGGGAGGTCGGTTGTACATTTTTTGTAACATGGCAAAATAACAAAATTCACCCATTTACAGAAATATAGCTGGTCATAATATCCTATTGCTTTTTAAATATAAACCTTAATTTTTCCCTACCAGCACTCTATCACAATTTAACTAATATAGTAATATTGCATAAGGTTTTCAATATTAGCTTAGTTACTGGTCCTATGGCTATGCCTCAGTCCAATATCTCAGCCATTATGGAAAACCCTATGCAATTATACTTTTATTGAATAAATAGTCCAATACATCATATTGACCTAATCCAATATGACGTATTGGACGGCCAAATCCTGTATTGGGCGCTTACGTTTTTTGTATTGTATTTGCAGTTTTGATCACATTTAGGCTAAAATTCGAACGTCAGTCAATAATTACCATTATTGCTAATCAGATAATCCAGGATTAGTGTATCAA